>JARHVA010003841.1:587500-815000 GCA_037957365.1 Torreya grandis
AAACATAAATTATGTCATAGAATAACTACATGAGGGAGAGACCTAGATCTAGTCAAAATTTGAATTCATTCATGTGTATATCTCTCACTTGACACTTATATTGAAAGCAAACATAAGAATTGGCATTATATTCTTATATTGATGCAACTATATAGAAGTTAGAAATAATTATAAGTCATAAAAATTAATTATAGACCTATAAGATAGTCCTATGATGATACTTGATCACTATTATAGTCTAGAACAAAATAACAAATAAGATATGCTCTTTTTATCCCTTGCTTAAGTACTTTCTAATTTTTTTTACATGTGTTTAAATGATGTATATTGTAAAAATAATTTATTACATTGTTAAAATATGATAATACTTGATTAGCATTCAAACATCTTTATTTATTATATGTTTCTCTTATAAATGCAAAAACATTAAAACATCTAAGTATGATATATTACATTTGGTTTAACCAATGATATAATTATGTCATAGTAATATGTATGTCCTACATCATATATGTTTTAATTTCCATCTTATTTTCATAATTTATATAGGTTATTCTAATCATAGTTTTTATCTCTAATATTATATAGATAACCAACTACACCATATTATGAAATTGATTTATTGTAATTTTTTTTCTCAATATGTTATTTGTTATAAATAATATGTCAAAGGAATTATTTCCACTAACTTTTTGGTTTTATGTATTTTTCCTCCCTTTCAATATAGATATTCCCATATTGGAAGTTAAACGTAATATTTATACATAGATTATTTTTAATATTTATCACTTTATATCACTTTCTCTCTTGTAAAGACTTGTTAAGTTTCAATATCTCTAAGTGCATGCCTTAAAAGGTGCAATGGGAAAGGGTTGGGTAGACCATTGGTGATTCACAAGATTGTTGTGGATTTATATCATTACTAACATTATTCCAACCTCGTTATTTAGAGTTTATATCCATTTAACTCCTATGATTCCTCCTTAAAATATTGAAATATGGCTATGTCTAAAATCTAGCGGGACCCTACAAAATCTATAATTTGCATTACAACTCTTAGAGGTCAACAACTAATCTCAAACATCCTAAAATTATAAATATAAAATATAACTTAAATTATAATTTTACTAAATGTCAAATTAAACTTAAAGGTTTATTTTATATTTATACTACTTATTTTATCCCATTTTCATACTATGTCGACCAGGTCGACTCTAACATTCATCTTATCCTATTATGTCCACTATGCTAACTTCATCATTTTTAATATGTATGATAGGTATATAAAATTTTATTGAGTCAACCTGGTAAACATTGTTTATAATTTAACACACGTAACATAACTCTATCAGCTTAAGATCATGCAATTTAAGGCCTATCAGATCTATTTTCTACGAAACAAAGTTGACCTAGCTAACCATATAAGGTGAATTCTTGAAAGGGATTAGGATATATCCTTGGATATGAACACCACATTAAATATATTCAAACTATAGGATCATTCAATTTTACATCATTACTACTTGCAAATCTACTTATCCAATCAATAGGATGTTTCACTGCTTAGGTTTTTGACTTGAAGAAGTAACACTTGTATTTTGGAGGTTTTAAATGAATAGGAGAAGTATTTTAGAATAGATACGATATATACATTTGATCCTTATAATACATAAAAACCTATTCTAAAGTACCATTATCCAAGGGAGAGATTAAGGCACAATGGGTTCACTTCAATAAGGTAAGTATAATCCTAGCCCTTCATATTTTGATAAGTAGATGTTGTATAGCTAATGGATTAAATTGTATCTCTCCTTGATTAGATCATTTACATGTTATATTACATATAATTATCTTTTCTTGTTTATTATCTTCCCATTTTTTTCCCACAAGATTTGGTGAGCAATAGACTAGCTTGCATGTTTATTTGGGAGATTAGCTTTCTTAATTTTATTAGAATCATAAGACTTAACTAGGGTTATCACAAAATGACTTTTGAATATAGGCCTTGGAAACCTTTAATTTGTCATTTTATGATAAGAGATACCTTAGTGTAGGTTTATAGGATCCATTATTGGTTATGACCCTGATATAATAAATTATTATTTAGTGGATAGTTATTTTATTACCTTTTCCTAGATTAGATATTACTAAGTAGGATAAGTAGTAGATATATCTTATTTCACTTTCATACATAATATATTATTTATTTTTAAAAAGTTCCAGACCCATTGATATCATCCATGATCTTCTTAGTATATAATTATATTGAGCTGAAGTAATATTAAAGTATAATACATTAAATAAAAAATTTAGAACAAGATATATATATATCCCATTCAATAGTTCTAATGAAATAGTCAAATGACATAGTTGTATCCAAATGTTTATTGTCATGTCCAAGAGAATTTATAAGGGTCATGTTATAAGTGTTAACTTCACAATTTATATCAACCATGAAATTAGCACCTTAATTTAAATCTATGTGAGGGATAAGAATAATAGGATTTGGATATGATAAGTGTTTTTTATTTTCCTCGCTGTAAACCATGCTTCTAACATTAGTCTTCTTATGTAAACATTACTTTTGACCTTATTTATTAGGCTTATGTTTTTTAGTCAAATATTTATTTTTAAGCATATATTTATGTAATTCTTTTTTTTGTCAATTTAATTTACATGACACTTATTTATGTGACTTGTATTTATGTAAAAATTATTTTTATGACTAGTCTTTCGATATATCTTTTTTATGTAGCTCAACCTTAGAAGATGGAACCATAGTTTAAGTATGTTGTTAAATTATAAAATGTGTGTTTGAATATATTGGTATTTTAATATATTTATCTAATCTAATATCACCATTATAAACATTTTTTTTCCAATTATAACACTCATTTGTTTGATTTACTTGTATTATATGATAATAACAATAGTATTTACATCTCTTTATAGGGTTCATACAAAAAAATGTTATCAAATTATTTTAATTAGATTATTATTAATATTATGATTATTAAAATTTATTGATTCATTAGTTGCTTTTTTCCTTAAGCCATAATTAAGAAGAGATATTTTTAGGGACATGGGTTATAGATGGAGATCTAGATATGTAATTTAAAATAACATATTTAGGATTTTTTTCATGTGTAAGCTTATTTTTTATTAATTTAACTTTTATAATTAAATATTAGTTCATTTATATTATTATTATATGGAAATAATAATGGTAATAATTTAGTATGTATTATGTGCTTATATATCATGGTTATGAGCAAGGAAGATACACAAATCTGCAAGATCTATCTGGAACATTGTAACCACATAAGAAAAGATTCTATGAAAAGAAGAAAACCACTCAAGATAAATGGAAAAATAAATATAAATATTTTGATAAATAAATTATTACAATCCAATCTTTTGTCTACTTCACGTAGATATACACTACATGATTATTGAATATATAAGAGAGAGAAATGTAAACTTCAAGTCGACAATCTAATAATGATTAAACACAAGATTAATCATTAAACATATGTGAACATAATTAATCCACTAAAAATATATAAACTTAATCTAATGGACAATAAAATAATCACTCCAACACCCTTCTTTAAATAGTGATTAGGGTGACAAAACAAAACAAAAATGGGTCCTAGCTACTAGGCTTGTTAAATAACCCATGTACAAAATGAAGAAAAAAAGTAAGAATGAAGGAATGAAATAATTCATGTTAAATATCACCTAATGATAACTTCATTCACCCTAATCAATGGTCACAAATGTATATCTTGCCCATATGGAAAGGATATAAGGAACCACTTGCATGTGTGGTGAGATAGTCCCATGTATTATTCATCATCAATGAATAATATTCCTCATGTATGGAAGCATCCAAATTAGGGTGACTTATTGCTTAAAAAAAAACACTAGATCATCTTGTAAATGGCTTTCAAAGGGTCTCTTATATTGATGGAGTGTATCTAAGATGTCTATTTGGAAAATAACATTAGGATCCATTTTTAATAGGTAAGGCCATACATGCATAAGCACCTTCAGATTTAGTTCATAGTGTATGAAAGAAAAACTATTCATATATAAATTATTTTACATAATAATATTCAAGCTAGGATAAGGTAGTCAAATTATAGGTACATTTGGGGATACATTTAAATCAGGGTCATGACCAATATTAGAACTACTAAACCTACACTAAGATATCTTAACACACTATGTAAGAGGAGAGGTTTCCAAGGCATCTAGGTAGATTCAAAATTGTGATAACCCTAATTAGGTATTTATGTTTGTAATAGTATCAAAAAATAATAATCTAATAAACAACTATGTAAGTTAATATATTAAATACATATATAATATAATCTAGTACTCATAAAAACTTGTGGCATAAATGGGGAAGAAAATAACATGTCAATAAAAATATAGATGTAATGTAGATAAGATTTATGAAAGGAGAGATACAATCCAACATATATAAATTATAAAGTATCTACTTAATGAAATATGAAGGGATTAGGAATAACCTTTGTTGAAGTGAACCCATCGTGCCTCAATCTCTCCCTTGGCCAATGGTGTTTTTCAAGAGGTTTTTATGGGCTTGTAATAATCACAAGGATAAATTAGTTATAGGATATAAGACCTATCTTATGCACCAAATAATTCCAAAAGATAAGTTTTAATCAATGGTAAAAACTAAGGAATGAAACCTTTATATTTATTATATAAATAGATTTATGAGGAGTAATGTTATTTAATTGATTGATTCTCTACTAGAAATGAAGTGAAATGCAATATATATAACCACATATTAACCCTAAACAATCCAAAAATTTAAGCCAATAGTGTTGGATTGGTTGATCTAATTAGGCAAGAAATAGAGTTTTTAGGTCTTGAACTATGCCTATTTCGATTGGCATAGTTTTGTAACATGCGATAAATCCCAAAATGGGGTCAACCTAGATGAACTAGTAGGAAACATGGTATAAAAGGGTTTTTTTTTAGTTAGGGGCTATTTTTGGAAGTGATTTTCTTATGAAAGTGTATAAGTGGGGTTCCAAATCCTATTAAAAAATATATAAGTATCTTATATCAGTTTTAAGTGGTTTTAGAGGGGCCAATAATCATGTAAAACACCAAAGGTATACCAACCCCTTTCCTAGTGCACCCCTTAAGGAATGTACATGGATAGATTATGATTTGATGGGTTAATATAAGAAATAAGTAATCACTATTTTATAAGTTTTTATAATATTATGTGTATAAATGTAATTATTTGATTTATTTTAAATGTCGCTCCTTCTCAGGAGCTAAGTATGCACTCACATTAGGTGATTAATACAATAGACAAAATTGGGTTTTTGTTTTATCAAGTTGAAAAGTGAATTTTTTGAGACCTGAAAATATTTCAAATATTTTCTCTAAAAACAAGAATATCTTTCACTTAAGAAGATACAAAATTTTTTTAGCCTTTCAAAGGTCTCTTGTATTTTTGGAGTGTTGAGATTAGACTAGATGGAATTGTTTGTGACCACTATATTAGTTTAAGCTCTAATAACACATTTTGGTCATGATAAAAGAGGATACATAGATTCTATAGGATCTATCCATAACAATAGAACCACATCAAGAAAGCTTATATGCCAAGAAGGAAAAATCTCAAGCTAAATACAAAAAGTAAAATAACTACTATTATAAATAGTTTATTATAGTCTTGGATTCTTTCCACTTATCATAGTTATGAACTAAATTATTTCTCAACATATATGAGAAAGATAAGGCTTCAAAAACTAATATTTTTTTTTAAAAACCTCATAAATAAATGCATAAGCAATGTGCACAACCTAATAAGGAGTAAACACGAGATTAATAACCAAATATATGTGCATAAAATTAAGCCCCTAAATAGAGCTTAAACTAATATAGTGGACATTAAACTGAACACTCTAACATTATATATACTATTTATAATAGGGTGGGAAGGTTTAGATTTATCATCATAAACTCTAGGTACTCTAAATTTGATATTCATATAATAATCTATAGTAGGATGAACTCTACCTCTTGGGATCATGATAGCATGGACCTCATTATCCAATATAAGCATTGGGAAAATAATAGGGATTGATGTTATCCATGAATATATTAAAGATGAATAAAATAAGACACACATGGAATCCCTTTATATTCAACATTTAGATAATATGTGTTACCAAGGAGAATTAAGAACTCATCATTATTGATATTAGCCTTAGTTTTATTGCACATAAAATTTAAGAATTTCATTACATGGTTGTGAAATATATTACACATTTCAAAAAGCAACATGTAAATATGATAATCATAGATTGAATCATAAAATATATAATATGTATATCCATTAAATCTATCAAAAAAATCTTAAATGAATAACCAAACACCCCAAGCTATATGTGAGTAATTTTAGGATATAAATATAAGTAGATAAACATTACCTAGAATTTGTCTTAAAAATAGGTATGCCATTTTTTATTATATATTTTTAAAAAGACTAAGAATCATAATAAAGTGTTATAAAAAAATATTAGCAGGCCCTAAAGGATGAAACAACCACAAAAAAAAATAAGCTAATTAACCACTTAGGAGGAAAAACAAACTACAAAAAAATTAATAAATTGGGAGGGGGGCCCTCTAATGGTTCCTTCTCTTATTTATTTATCTTCTTAGGTACACCACAATTGCTGTTATAAAAGTTATCCCTTATCCTATTATCAATTCCTTTAATGTTATCTTTGGGGAGAATCATTTGTGAACTTTTGTTTCCATATTCCTAAAGAGTGGTTTTCTTGATGGGAGTCATGATGTGGGTCTTATGTGGGGGGGGGGGGGGGGGTCTCTATCACCTTCAATATATATTTAATGGGATTCATATTAACCTTGGTATAATGTATGAAATATTGGAGAGTCATGTATGATTTCCTATTTAAATAATTTCATTCTTGACTGAAACCTATTAGGTTCATCCTGACCTCATGCAACTTGTTGTTAAATATATCCAACTACTCTTTATTGTTTATCATTTCTTCAAACATGAGAAGTTAAAATTTATTTATGATACACCTAGAGGTTACCTCATCCAAAATAACCAATTTAGGATTATGGAAAAACAAGTTTAAAGGGAGTTCATCAATTGAGGTTTTGGAAAGGCTATCTTCAAGGGTACTAGAAGAAGGGTGGTATGATCCCAAGGTAAGGTCTTCCTCTAAGCAGTATTCCTAGGCTAAGGACCCCCATGAGGAACCTCCACACCCTAAAAGGTTTTTAAATTCTTTAAAAACATCATGATGAGACATTGGTACAATATTAGGTTATATTTGTTAACTTGGTGGGCAAGGGCGATACTCTCCATATACTTTAAGAGATAGAATGAGAGACTAATTTTATATCCTTAGAAATGTTTTAATAATAAAAAGTGGTGGGATAAAATTAAAGTATAGTTACCTTAGAGGTTTAGGTATTTCTTCACTTGAAGGCACACTTTAGGCCATTATCATGGGAGATCAGCATGGGGAAACCCTTTCTTATCCATTTTGACAAACACATTTGTGCAAAAGAACCATTGGAAGAGTTCATAATTTTTAGAATGATATTTATATGAAATAACCTTATTGCACATCATACCTATGGCTTCACTTATAAAATCCTCTCTAACTTTGATTTTAATTTCTCTCATTTCCACCACTCACTTATTCCAACCAATAACAAAATATCTTGCAACATTTGCATAATGATCACTAATACATGGAATTAGTTCCATGAGTCCACCCCACCATAACTTCTTCCAAAATTTATTTAAGCCACACAATTAAAAATAGGAGGTTTGTTATTAATTCTCTATATTTCCCCCCATTTTTTATAAGGTAGCAGACCCCAGGAAGGTGTTTATGAGGTTCTAGAAAAGCTTGGTTTGAACAACTCAAAATATACTTATAAATCATGTTGCATCCCTCCTTAAGAAATAAATCTACCTCAATTTTTCATAATGATGATATATGATATTTTTAACCCATCTACTTTTGAGATATGTTCATGCATGTGTCAACCTAATTGTTGCCATATCCTTCTATACTTTCATTTTGTATAGCTGATTGGACATTTTTAGGGATGTGACATACTTTGTCTTAGCTAGTTAAAAGAGGGAGGTCTACTCATATTTTATTAAGTAGATCTATCACCTCATTCCCTTCATGATAAATGTGGACAACATATATGTGTGTCATACCCCTCAAATTTTTTCTTGGCATCATCATTCATATCTTTTATTATGTGTGACGGGGTTATTTTTCCATCTAGAACATTTAGTATATTTAGATATTCTCCCTCCATAATCATTATTTATATCTTAACGCTAAAGGCAAGAAGGATGCTCCAAAATTTTCCCTTGGATTCAAAAAGATGATTTTTTTATGTTTCCAAAGGTTTCACATAGGTAGAAATCAGCCTTCCCTCTGAATCCCTTGTGGCTCCTCCCCCACCTATGGGTCCTAGGTTTCCTTTAGATATTCCATAAAAGTTTAATTTATCCCAACATTTAGGTGGAGCCTTCTATTTTTTTGTTTTAAAATTAGATTTTTAGAGGGCGATCTTAATTTCTAAATCACATTCCTATTTTTGAAGATTGATTAAGCTGAAGCAGGTCCTAGGTTTTTGTCCATGGGTGGGAATGATCTCTAGTTTTTGGTGATAGGTAAGCAATGTTAGAGAAAGACCCCTTTAGGATGGTGCCTTTTATTTGTGAGAAAAGGTTGTCATTACAAGATTTCCAAACACTCCAAAACCAATGTGGAAGATCCTAGTACCACAAGAATTTTAGGGATGTCATATTCCAAGGTAGTTTCCATTGTTTGATGAGATCAAATACATTGTCTATTGTTACACAAGAAAGGTTGAATTTATTCATCATCTAGTTAAATTATGTTAAAATAAAAGGTCAATTTAGGAATAGACGGTGGACTAATTCCTTCACTTTCTATAATAATGGGAATCTCTTACAAAATATCAATCCTCTTTTTACTGGGTTATCCATTGATACGATCTTACCTTGGGCCACCAACCAGAAACAAAAAATTGAATTTGGGGGTCAGATTTTTTATCAATAGGTCTTTCCAAAACATCCATTCACTTTCTAGGTTAATATAAATGGTGTGTCCTAAGGATAGTGATTACATACCACTATATTCAACAACCCATATAAATTGATATTCCTTAGGGAATGTAGGAATGTGAATCTACCTGATAGAGGAGTTAAGAGTATGGATCACCTATACTTATTTAGTTGTGTGTCCTTTAGTGGGGAAAATTTTCCAAATTTTAAAGACTAAATTCACTAGCCAATAATCTTTGAATTTGGAGCCCATATTTGTTTGAAGCCCATATATAAATTAGTCCAAGTCTATTTTAAGGAGAGAGGGGTAGTGGAAATGTAATCATCTTCCTAGAGGTTAATTTTTCTCTATTTCCAATTTTCCATTTTATGCCTTTTATGAGAAGATCCTTATAGTTGGTGATGGATTTAAAAAAGGTGGATCCATCCTCAGAACCCTCTTCCCACAAAAATATATCTACTTTTTGCCCTTCCAAGTATTTGGCCTTGAAAATCTTTATTATGGAGGCGCACTATGGATAGAAGGCAGATTCATTATCTTCCTTCATGAGTCTTTGTCACATTTTTACCAACAGGGCCCTATTCATAGACTGAATGCTTCTAAGACCCAAACCTTTATTTGGTTTAGCAAGATATGATTTTTCCCAAGAGATGATCATGAACCTGAATATATCCATAGTGCCCCTTAATAATAAATTCTTTTGAATTTGTTATATTTTAGAGGAAACCTTAGAGGGTATCCTTAATATAAAAATTTGGTACATGGGGATACTATGGATTGATGATTTGAATAGTTATAATTTATTTGAATATGTTATAAGGTATCCCTTCCACCTGACATGATTCATTTGGATTAGATTAATGGAGGGGTTCCAAATCTCAAAATACATTTCACCTTTAGAAGGTTTAATGCCCAAATGGTTTACCAGTAATTTTCTCACATGGCATTCCAAAATCTTAGTAATTCTTTATTTTTGAATGAGTAGAGTGTTAATGAAAAATAAAGAGATTTTTTGATAAGTAATACATTGATTTGAAATAGCTTCATAGTTTTATAATATGGATTCTAGGTGTTTAGATTCTTCCACAGAGGCTTCCCCTAAGATGATGGTATAATTTGTAATTTATTAATGAGTGATAGGCTCGATGTTGAGTGGTAATAAAATTCCTTTAATCTATCTTTATATGTAGGCTTTCAACAAAATCCTTCCCAGTGTTTTTACTACAATGATGAAGAGGTATGGGGAGAGGGGGTGTTTTTCACTTAGTCCTCTAGAATTAGCAAAGAACCCTTTTAGAACCCCATTTATGTTAAATTTTGTTTTTGGGGGTGGCCATGCAATTCTAGATGGTTTTTATAATGTCTTAATTAAAACCCAACTTTTCCAAAATCATCATTAGGAAATTATATGATACCCAATCATAAGATTTAGTCATGTTTATCTTAAGGAACATTCCTTACCTCAAGGATTTAGATATGGAATCGTTAGATTCATGAACTAGAATGATTTCATCCATTATTTTTCTACCTACCACAAAAGCACCATGTTGTTCCCTAATTACTTTATCTAAAAGATTTTGCATTCTCTTTACCAATATAATTGATTAAATTTTGTATGGTGGTATTGTATATTTTTATAGGGTGTAAGTCTTGTAAAGTGTTTTCACCTTGAGTTTTTTGAATCAACACTAAAAAAGTGTTCTTTATTTTTCTAAGGATGGATTTGGATTATAACAACTCCCTATCATCCACCTCAACCTCAGTGTGAATTTTATCCCAATATTCATCAAAGTAAAATGGGGGGAAGCCATTAGGTCCTAGGAATTTGAAACCTTTCATCATGAAGACTGTAATTTTTATCTCCTCTTAATAAGGGACTCTAGATAGGGAGGCCTTTTCAGTGTTAGATATAACTTTGTCAAAGTTATTTAGCATGTTATCCACAATTTGTTCATTTGGGAGACCCTCTTATGTGAGAAGGGT
Organism: Torreya grandis; assembly: GCA_037957365.1. NCBI lineage: Eukaryota > Viridiplantae > Streptophyta > Pinopsida > Cupressales > Taxaceae > Torreya > Torreya grandis. Next base: position 598,639 of record JARHVA010003841.1, read on the forward strand.
TTTGAAAAAGTTGATTGTATGTAGGAAATCTCCTCATCATCTATACTAATAGACCTTTATCCATTTGTAATTGATAAATTTTGTATACATTTCTATGTATCATTTCTGAATGACAAAAAAACTAGGAATTTTTGTCCCCCTCCTTCAGCCAAGGGCACCTAGACTTTTGTCTCAAATATTATTATTCCATTTATTTGAGGTTGTGGAATTGACACAAATTTTAGTTTCCCCTTTGATGAATCTATTAAATTTTTCTATCCATAGCTGAGATATCTTCAATTACCGATAGTTCCACCTCTAGTGCCCTTTTTTGTAGGAATATGTCACTATGGACTTATTTATTCTATATTTTATGCTTTACTTTGAGGAAGCTTAATTTTTTTATTAGAATAAACATATCAAACTTGATAATGGTTATTTCCATAATTACCTTAAGTATTCCATTAGATTTTGAAGATGAAGCCACATGCTTTCAAATTTGAAGGGACTACATTTTGGTTTTGAGATTTTATCTCCTTCAAAAATCAAAGGGTTATGGTCTAAGCCAGTTTTGGGAAGAGAAGAAAGCCTTTTGGAGAAGTGAATATCCCAATTTAAAGAAATCAAAACTTTGTCAAGCTAGACCTAAATTAAATTTTCACCCATTTTTTTATTGGACCATGTGATGGGTTGCCATTTAGATTCACATCCACTAGACTTGTATTTGTAATGAATTCATTAAAATCCATCATGTCTTTTTTGAAATTATTATGCCCCCTATTTTATCCCTAGGAGTAAGGTATTATTTAAGTCCCCAACAATAATCCAATTCCATCTATCGTAGGTCCTTCAAATGTCAGTGACTTTTATCATAAATTATTTTTGGTAGTTTTGGAATTTGGGGCATATAAATTGGAGCGAATCTAATCCTCATTTCTATCTAAGTATCTAAATATGATGGAAATTTGGTAAATTTTATTCCATAGAAAATTTCCTATAAGATACTCTAGGTTCCAAAAATTAGCCAAGCCCCTTGAGGTGCCTTTAGAGTCTAAAGCTAACAAATGATTTTTTCTCCAAATTTTCTTATCACAAGATCTTATAATAGTTTCAAACATTTTGGTTTCATAGATAAAAATAATTTTAGGATCAACTATTTTAATAAGATTAAAAAGGGTTCTCTATTTCCTGGGGTTGTTTAATCCCCTGACATTCCAAGTTAGGATTTTGATTTCTTATCCTGATGGATTTTAAGGGTTTATAAGGAACCCTTTGTTATTTATTTATCCATTTCTAAATTCCTTATGACCATTCTAGGTGACCTACCCACTAGTTTTGGGGTGACTCCAATATTAGTTTTTTTCTTCCATTCATCCAATAGAAAAAATAATTAAAATATATAACAACTAATTCCAAAAAAATCTTTCAATTTTTTAAGGTTAACATAGGTTTTCGATCCATTAGTATGACTAAAAAAACATCTAATATTTTTTACAATAGAGGCATTTTGAATAATATATGAGCTAAAAATATATCGAAACAAGTCAAAACCCTAATAGAGGAAAAACTAATAGGATAATAAACATGAAACCCTAGGGAAAAAGTGAAAAAAATATATTTTCACAAATGACAAGGAAAAATTAAATACCAAATTTGAAAAACTAACACAAACATATGAAACCCTAAGAAGTTTTAATGCACACCTAAATAAAACCTATGTTCTTTATGTGATCAAGTAATGAACGGTCTACTGATATGTTTTATCTAATTATGCATTTAGTGGTATAAAAAAAAAGACTAATTAAAATTATATAATTATACCATGAAGCATAACCTATAGCAAAATAAATGTGGGGAAGGGTTTATTTTCATTTATATGAAAGGAAAAAAATTGAGTGACTGTATTTTATGACATCAAATTTTGAATGAAAATAAAATCATTGTGAGATTAGAAATGGGGGTTAATTATGACAAGATACATAGCATATAGTGGCAATACATTTGGGAAGGCTCTAGTTTCATGCTATAAAAAGGAAAAAACTTTTCCCAACGTTATTTTAGTACATCCTCTTTTGAATACAAATATAATCACCATGATATAAGAAAGGGGGGTTAATTTATATTTTCCTCACATCAACTTTACTTTAAAATATAATTTTATGAACTAAAACATTAAACTTAATTAAATATTGTAATATACAAAATAACATCACATTTTCAAAATAAAAGACATAAGTTTAATAAATTTACACAAATAATAATATATAACAATAAAAAATGTAGGAAAAAACATAATCAAAAGATAAAAAGAGGTGTGTTTATATTGAACTCTATTTTATTTCCATTCTATAAAAATATAATTAAAAAAATTGATTATGATTATCTTATCTAGTATATCATTTATGAATATAATAAGTATAATGGAGAACATATATATTCTTTGGGATATAATTTATCAATAGATTCAATCCCACATGGAGAGAATTTATATCAGTTTTGTGAATGTAATGTGATTATTATATATTATTAGATTTTAAAATTTATAAGTACTTTAACTTATTTGAAGTTATTAGATTAAATAATAGTAGCATGATCTTATATTCCAATGATGTGTAAGGGATGTGTCTTTTAATCATCATATCTCTTAGCCATCCACATAAATAATCTCATTATAGATCCTTGCAAACAAAGTTGATAAATTTCAAAACAAAGTTATTTAAAAGAATAAATGCTTTTTTTTAGGTATTTTTATTAATATCTTTTTATTCTAGTGGAATAAAACTAAATAACCATGGAAATTAGAGTGTAGGGTTCAAGTAGGAAGGAAACACATCAAAAGGGAATAAAAACCTATATGCTTTCTTCAATTTTTATTATTTTTAGCATGTTCAACTCTACTCATGGTCATTTATTTTATTTTTTATATTGCAGCATGCATTTGATCTTAGGATTTATCACATGCAATTTTATCATATTCATATGCACACTTATGTTCATTGTTAGATTTTTATTTTTCTACCATGACATTATAAAGGGTATTAGTTGCAAAATATTTATGTTTGTGGTGGTGGCATTCCTAAGAAAATGATTTTTTTTGTTCCTCCCTCAAACTTCATAGATTTTATATGAAATAGATAAGGATGGACCTACAACTTGTCCTACTTAGTTAATTCCAATATAGAAGGTAATCTTAAAAAATAATTCATTACATATTTATTTATATCGAGACATGACCAATTAAGATCTACTGAACCTAACCAAGGGATATATTACTATACATTACCAAAGGAGATGGTTCCAAATCCTCTAGGAAAATGATAATATGCAATAAATCCATGTAGGCCTATAATACATAAATATAATCTATTTATCACTAAAGCTTATGATAGAAAGGGGGATAATTAAAAAAACATGCAAAGAGAAATCTACTCAAGTTAATGTAGAGATAAAATAACCAAGGAGTAAAACAATCATCCCATTACCTTGTGTAATATCTATCTACAAAATGAAAGAGTAAATGTTAAGAATACTTACCTTGAATGAAATTTTCATGTCTTAATCTCTCCCTTGGAAAATGGTGCTTTGAAAGGGGTTGTTGTATATTTATACGGATAAAAATATACAAATAAACTCTAAGATATAAGACTCCTACTTTTCATCAAAGACTTTAGAATAAGATAAGATTCATTCTTTTCAAGGAAAAACCCTGAAAATGAATTCTCAAGTGTACAAAAAGTAGAATTGAGAGTTGTAATAATTTAAAAATGAATATTCCTCTCTATTGGATTGAAGTGAAGGTGGTATTTATATTTAAGGATTGACATTAAACCCTCCCAATAATTTATCCTTCAAGATCAATTGAATTGATATTTTTAGTCAAGAAACATAGTCATTAGGTCTTGAATTAGGTCAGTTAGGCTAATGTAGTTTCATAACATGCACTCAATACTTAACAAGATTTACCTATCCTAAATAATAGGAAAATAAATCACAATGGTGTCCACTTATATAGGAGATATTTTATAAGGTCAGTTGATTAGATGAGTGGATAAATTAGTTTAAATTACTTAGGGGGTTGGATAAAAGTAAATTATAGTGTTCTTAAGTGATGGTATAGGGACAAATAATCTTTTGAAGTACCAAACTTATACCAACCCCTTTCTCGATGCACCCTTTAAGGTGTGGACTTGGAGAAATTGAATCTTAACAAGTTCCTATAAGATAAAAATCATCAAAAAATAATAAATTTTAAAAATATTAGTATATACATATGCCTCAATCAAATCTCATCACCAGTCATGTAGTTATAACATTGGATGGTACTTTGAGAAACAAAATAGCAACACACAACATTAAGTTAATAAAATATAGTAAGAAGCATAAAAATAAATAAAATTAAAGAATTTAAAAATACGTACCTTAATTTACCTTGTTGTTGTGACATAAGGGATGCATGAGAAGTAAGTGGAAGAGGTATCTAATATATCAAAAATTAGGTGGACTTGAAAAATAAGATAAAATTTGAATTTGCTTTTTAAAAAAGGGTAAATATATAAAAATATCTACATTGTCAAGATTTTATAACTTTTTAATGTTTGTAAGAAGGGTTTATAGAAATGAAATTATTAGGAAAATATGTAATTATTTAGTAAATATTTTATAGCTAAAGATTTTGTAAACTTTAAGTATGTAATATAATTCTAAGTATTCATTTTCAATTTTACTATTTTCAAAAACCAAAGTTTTGTGAGACTAAAATGAGTGATAAGAGAGATGATGGCATTGATGTGAGGATAATGAAGGGGGAAAACTATGGATACTTAGAGCATGATCCAAGTATGGGATGAATTTAATTTAAATTTTTTACTAGTTTTAATTGTAAATAGAATAAATTTATAAATTTAGGTACTAGGTAAAATTTGTGGAGTGAAGTTTACCCCAAAATTTTTTGGTGTAGAATAAAAATTATGATGAAAAAAGGGTAGGGGTCAAAGGAGGGTCATTAATGATGAGGGTGTTAAAAATTATCATAGAAAAGAAATGGGATCAGTCAAGATAACATAAGTTATAATTAGTAGGTTCATATTAGTGTCCAATTACATATCATCCGATTGATTTAGTTAGTTGTTAAATGTGTGACTATGTATATGTTAGATGATCTAGTGTAATAGTGTATAGGTGTTCGACTCTATCTATGTTGGAGAATTTATTAATATTATTAAGTGACTAATTGTGTCTAGGAAATAGATAATTGTATTGATTTAGTGGCTAACTTCATATTACATGGCCAATATTATAGTTTTAGTTGGCTGACTATGTATCAAGTGGATGATATAATTACACTGGATGGTCAACTCTTCTTGGAGCATTTGATGTAGTTAATATTATCCAAAATTGGCCACCATTGGTGAGTATCATTAATAAATTTGGTTTTTATGATCTTAACTTTGTTGATAGCCATCATGAACATCTTGCATTGGCCATGGTTGGTATCAAGATGATAATAATTATGTTTTTCTTAGAATATTTCAAAGTCTCCTAGGATGGTCTAGTTGAAAATAAGGTCAAGTCATCTATTATTTTCATTAAAGCCATTCAATCTGGTCCCCTTCATGTGTTTAGCATATATTAAGGTACTATTGAGAAAATTAAGGTTTTAATGTGAAGTCTATGTCAAGTTTGATCCATTATCAAGAAGAAGAATGGTGACCTTTCAAGGAGAAATATTTTCCAAATTTATGAAATTATTTATTTGATTAAGTTTCTTATATTTATGAACAATCATTAAGAATTTAAGCTTCATAAAGATGACTTCAAACCCAACAAGCTCAATTTTAAATGTTTTTAGGACATTTATAAGCTATTTGGTGAAAATGGATGATTTTATGGGATAATTCAAGACCGTAGTAGCTATATCATATCACATTATAGTAACTACTTGGTACGTGTCAATATTATAATAGCAAAAATTTTATTTGAGTGAATTGTAGACCTAGATGAGATGTCAAAAATAGCATTTTTATTGATTTTTCATGTTTCCCTCCTTAAATAAGTCCCTAATCAATATATAACAACCCCAAAATACTTTTATTAATATTATCCATTACATCTAATAGATAATATAGGTCATTGCTCTTAATATACTCTAACACATTTGTAAGTGTGAAGGAATGACTACATGTTTGTAACATGAAAGAGGAATGTTTGGCCTAAAAAGGTGAATTCCATGATTCAAGAAGAGACTCAAAATATTATAAATTACCCTCAATAGTTCCTTCAGGTTATTCTCATGGAGTATGATGTGGAAATCTCAAATAATTCTTGTAAATCAAGGTTAAGACATATAATTTTAACCTATAAGTCTACTGACCTATAAGTCAACATTGACACCCAAAACTTGTAATGAGAATGTATATAGGGTCTATGGGTACATTTTTTTATTCACTAATACCTATTATAACATATATACATATAATGCTTAAGGTCAGACTCTTCAAGTCACAAGGGATGAGATAAAGTTTGTAAGAGCATTAAACATCTAGTCAAGTGTGATTTTTGTGTTTATATAGGAAAATGACTGGTAAGAAGACCATTTCCATGACTCAAGGAATTAAAAAAACATTTTAATAATGCATATGGTTATAAAAGAGTTAAAACACACCTATTAGGTCTTAAAATTTAGTTTTCCTACCCTTATATAATGTATTTCATGGTTGCAAATGTATACATAGAAAATGAACTAAAAAGGGGTAGGTTTTGCATGAAGTCTAGATTATGAGAGTAAAAATAGGTGAATATGGAGTATAATAAGTTGTAATTATGTTTAAATAAAATTTTAATGACATAATATCATATCACATCATATTAATTGATTGAAGAGCATTATAGGCCTATTGAAGACCAAATAGACTCATAGTGATCTTGAGTTTCATTTTTGAATAAACCAATATGATATTAGTTTATCATATATAAAAGTGGTTAAAATATGAACATTATATAAATGGATCTCACAAACTCATTAGTTTATTACATTTAAGAGAAAAATGTGTGGGACTATATCCATTATAATTGAAAAAAAGGAAACTAGTAAGAGGACTATGTGAGGCCAAGAACATGGATGTGATGCTTTCATATGAATATATAATTCAAATTGAGTCCATTATATATATATAATATTTTTCAACAATTTAATACATTGAATACAAGTCTACTATTGATAAAAATACTTAAGGATGACAAGAGTAGTGAAGCAAGCAAGGAGCCTAAAAGGTGCACCTACATGCTTATTACAAGTATAAGGGACAAAAACACATGCAAAATGTTAGGATAAATAATAAGGATGTTTTTAGTGAGTAAAATAAAGTATGAGTAATATATTTTAACCATTTTAAGGTCATAAAAGTGCCAAAAACTAGGTGAAGAGAACATATTCTCAAGAATGTAGTCAAGAAAACCAAATGTATACCTATAGTCCTGTGTGTAAAATATGAAGAAAATATGCATGTTTTAGATGGATTTGAGGAATGATTAATTAAATGTATTTAATAATACCATAATAATATATTATATTAATTTTAATCAAATTTTAGTGAAGGAAATTTTTAAATAAGCATTTCTCATGTCATATTCATGAGATTGCTTACAAACCCTAATCATAGGCTAATTCAAGCTATACTAGGTTAAAGAGATCATTTAATTTTGGTATCCACTTTAAAAATGATTTATTTATTATTAACACCTCATAAAATTGTCCTCAACTCAAAATAAAAACATATTTGTACCTTTTAGGCTCAAATAGTCACCTCACGAGGTCACCAATAGGCTCGGTTGTTCTAAAAGTCTACTCATTTCACATGGAAAATTTGAGGAGAATTTTCATGGTTTAAAGTGGATATTGGATTATTTATTAATAATATAATACTCAAATATAGTTTTTTTATTTTTTATATCAAGTATATGTTCTTTATGAACAATCCTTAACAAGTTAAGTCCCTAAATCCCTGTTAAAACCCCTCAAAAGACTAGATGAAGATCAGCTCTCAAAGTGCTCAAAATGGATTGGTATGACTTAAAAAACATTGGGATGATGTATATTACTCTCCTATATATATTATTTAATATAAATTTGTCACATTTGGGGCTAATAACATATGAAAAATGGCCTAATTTTTTTTGGCTTGTTTGGAGGTTTTTAAAGTCAATAAGTCCTCCTAGGTAATTGTAAAGGATCCTTGAGACAAAAAATATATATATATATATATTTTGTCATAAAAATTTAATATAATAATAATTAATATTTAAAACATATGTTGTGAGTCATTATCAATATTCAATGAAGGAATATGAGTACTCTTGCATCAAGAATGAAAAAATCAGACTAGTTTTAAGACCTCTAAAATGAATGAAATTTCATAACACCTTTATGAGCATATAATGTCACCTATAAAAGATTTTAAAGGTTATGAACCATAAATAAAGGGAATTATTAACCCTAAAGGTCATTTTAATCTTATATATATGAAAACCTCTTTCCACTTTCTTGACAAACAAGTGTGAAATATCAACTACAAGTTGATATTCAGTGCTCATTTAAGGCTCCCATGAACACTAAAGTACCTATATGAAGTATGAAACACCATTACTCCTATTGAACACATTAGATATGTCTAATTTTTGTAGTATTCATAATATCACTCAATAGAATGTGGTAATTAAGTGGTTTTAAATCTCATTTAAGAGAAAATATTTGGATTGGTATTGAACCTTGGCTCCTAATTCCATTGATTCATGGGACTAATTAGGAGAGAAGTTGATTAAGAGGTTTGAATACAAGAGTGGTCACTTGTCTATAGCTAAACAATTAACTACCATCAATAAAAATCCATAAGATTTTATGCAAGACTTCAATTATAGGTTTCAAAAAACATGGGATATGATCTAAATTAATATGATACCTACTTTAAAATATGCCTTCCTCTACTATCTAAAGGTGTTGAATAGTGATATAGTTGTTATGATATAATCCCTGGGATGAGAGACCTTACCTGAGGCCTATCATGTTGTTATCAATGCTGAAAATAACCTAATACAAGATGAAAATATATCCCCAAGACCTCTCATGACATTTTTTTCCTGATATGCATCCCCGACACTAACTCTTGCTCCTATTCCTACACTAACTAGTCATGAGTTGGTTGTTCTTAATCAACCAAAAAAATAAAGTGATGAATATAGAACATTACTATGGACTCTTTTAAATGATATTATAGATATAAATAGATATATAAATCAATATTATAGACCTTATCAATCTCCATATTAGTATTATCATTCCAATCAACCAAATAGACCACCTTTTTAAGCCAATTACCAAGGGCAAGGGAAGATTACTAATGTTAGACCATACAATAGATATAATCCAAATAATGCCTCCACTGTTATATATATAGTACCTAATCAAAATAACTTCTTACAAGAGCATGAATGGTATTCTCAATGAGATCAACCTCATAATAAACATTCCAATCATAATGAGGTGTTTGATCAAGCATGTATGACATAAAATGGAATAATCCCTTATATGACACAAGTTGAAGTTACTCATCTTGAAAGGAGCAATAGAGAAAAAGTTAAATCTCATGATAAATTGGTAAATTGTAAATATTAAGATTTGTGTGTAGTTAATTAGTTGGGATGTACAAGTAACATTGGTTAACTTCCATATCAACCAATACAAGGTTTGAAAGGAGAGAAATTTATGATGATTAAGAGATAGGTAAGGATCTATAAACGATGCCTTGTATGTCTCAAGGAACAAAAGAATTTAATAAAACTCCTAAAGCCCAAGAAACTCAAAAAAATCAAAAATCAAATTTTTTTTCTTATACCTCAAGCTATGTAAGCTCAAAATAGTATGACAACCCTTAGAGGACAACCAAGGATTAACAACTCTCACACCAACATTGTAGACCAAATGAAGAGGTTTAATGTCCATATTACTATGTGGGATACATTGGCTCTCCCTAGCCCAAGGGAGACACTTCAATAGGAGTTGTCAAAAATTAGCCTTTCAAAGTCATAAACAAGAAGAGAGAGTTCTATTTTCATAAACACACCTACACCTACTAGTGTGAAAAGAATAAAATATAGAAAACAACCTCAATTTTATGTTTATATGATATTTTTGGATTTCCTATTACATAATTTCATGATAGATAGTGGGGAAAGTAGTTTAGTGATGCCTAAACAAATAGCTGATAACTTAGGACTAAAATATGAGCCTAATACCAAATGTGTCTTGTAATTATATGGTTCATCTACCAAGACTATGGGAGTAATCATAGGTTTGAGTCTTAATCTTCATGCTTATCTGAACTTTTCTATTATTTAAGATCTTGTTATAGTGTATTTTCTACCATACTTTACTTTATGCATGTCAAGAGACTTCACCACCAATATTGGGTGTTATTTTTCATCTAATTGGTCGTACATGGTTCTCAAAAGTATATATGGAACTAAGGTTACAATAATATCTAAAATTATGTATATGTTTCAACTTGAGCCATATAAGACAAATATCTCAAATGTAAATTGCATTATCATTGATGAAGATGACCACCATAATGACCAACAACTAGTTGTATCACTTGAAGATATTTCTTACCTTTTCCTTTATGAGTGGGGAGCATCAAACCATGAGTATGATCCATATAGTGGTGTTGAATAATCTATTCTAGGTATTTTTTATTTACATGAATAACATAAAACCATACTAGATCTCTCTAATTCAATTGAAAATAGTGATGGTCTATGTAATTTTTTTTTATGGTTCAAGACGTAAGAATGGATCAAGGATAGGTGTAATACTAGTTTCTCATTGAAATCAAGAATTTTATACAATCATATTTAAGTTTAATTTCACTTAAAATGCAACTGAGTATGAAACTCTTATACATGGGCTTCAATGGGTAAGAACAAAATGGGTGAAGCACTTACAAGTTTTTGGAGATAGTGAGCTAGTATTCTACCAAGTGAAGGGTAAAAGTGCAAAAATCCAGTGTTCAAGTCCTAAAATAATATTCTATGGGACTTTATTGAATATTTGGAGGTCTTTAACATCTAATTAGTTCCAAGAGAAGAGATTCAACATGATGATAGGTTAGTTTTAATGGGATCTTAATTACTATTGGCCTAGCTTATTTAGATATAATTAGCACCTAAGCCCAAAACTATAAAAGTAATGAGAGCTAGGTAATATTGGCCTAGCTTGTTTAATTACTATTATCCATGGGTAAGGAGGTGTAAAAAGTGTACATTTTTTATAGTTAAACAAATTATTACATCCCTTCCTCTCAATCATATTCAAGTGAATCATCCATTCATGCAATATGGTGTTGATTTCATTGGTATTATCAACCCCATTCAAGTGTTGGACATAAATGTATGATTGCATCCATTGAATATCTTGAAATGTGGGTGGAACCAATAACTCTTAGAGGCTAATGAAAATTTAGTTCTTGACTTATACAAAGGCCTAGTGAACAGATTTGGAGTTCCTTCAATAATAATATTTGATAATGAAATGGTATTTAGTGGTTCAATAAAAAAATGAATGGGATATCAAGCACGGAATATATCTAAGTTATTATTATAGTTTCTATCCTAAAGGAAATGGAATATCTAAGTCCACTAACAAAATTTTTATAAGAATCATTAAGAGGATAATGGAAGATAATCAAATAACTTGGCACACCAAGTTGAGGACAACCCTATGGGTTGATAGAATCACTCCCAAGAGGTACATTGGTATATTAACTCACCCTACATACTTATTTATTGAAGAGAGGCCAATTTACCTATATATATTTAATTAATATCCCTAAAGTTATCTCATTAAATCGAGATGATAGAGAGTGATCCCATGTCAATAAGGTTGATATAATTAATGGTATTATAGGAAACAAGAAATTATGCTATGAATAATATGGAATGTAACTAAACCAATGTAAATAATACCTTTAATATGATCATTATTTAAAGAGAATATCAAGAAGGAGATATTGTATTTAATTGGGATGAAGATAGGTCTAAACTTAGTAGGAACACCAAGTTTGATACATTGTGGAGTGTGTTCTATGTTGTCATTGGTCGCAATCAATATAATGCCTTACATATTGGAAAACTTGATAGAGAGGAGTTGAGTATTCCAATAAATGGGATACATTTAAAACCATGCTACTAAGGTCACTTTATTAAAATTCTACATAGTAGAGGAGGTTTGTATTTTCCTTGAGTTCTTATAGAACAATTTTTTTGTTTACCCTTTTTGTTTATGTCCTTCCTCCAAGTGTCTTATGACACATTTGTGTGTGTGGTATGAGTCTTGAATTTTATTTCAATTTTATTTTGTCTCAAGGATAAAATAAAGTTTAGGTTGTAGTTTTCTTGTAATCCAAGTAACATACATGAACCCATATCCCAATGGATTGTCAAGGACACTAGTCTAGATGCATAACAAATAAGAAATACTTAGAGATCACCAAAGATGTTAGACAAAATTGGCCACCATTGGTGAGTATCATTAGAAATATTCATTATCATGATCTCAACTTGGCTGATATCCATCATGAACATCTTTCCTTGGTCATGGTTGGTCCCAATATGATAAGCATCATGTTTTTATTTATAGATTGAAAAGTATCCTAGGATAGTCTAATTGAAAACAAGGTCAAGTAATCTAGTCTTGTCATTAGATTCATTTAGTATGGTCTACTTCATGTGTTTATCATAGATTAAGGTAAGTTTGACAAAGTTAAGGTTTGAAGGTGAATTCAAGGTCATGTTTGGATCATGGTCAAGAAGAAGAATGATGACCCTTCAAGCATAAATATGTTACAAAATAAAAAAATACACCAAGAAGTAGAACTACTAAGTTTATAATATTGCATTTTAATCATTTTGGAGAGATTAGGGTACATTTCAAAAGTTTAGGGTTATTTCACCTTGTATTACATTACTTATTTCAATATTATAATATGATTCTTAGAGAGAAGATAAAACATGAGGGTTTATGTCATTAAATAGTTGTCTCTTTGTGTAATATTACACTTCTCATAGGTCATGATACTAGTAATTATACGTAAATCTTGGTTACAATGTCCTAAGACTACATTCCAAATATTGAAACACCTTTTTTAACTACCCACTCATCTTTTCTAACATTCAAGTAATGTATAATAAGAAATTTATAGGTTAAAGAGAGTGATAAGTGTCTTGGAATGTTTCTCTACCTCTGTACAAGTTACGTAAATCTTCATAATTGCCTAATTCATCAACTCTAATAATTCAAGAAGGCAAAATATGTAGTTTCTTAAAGAAATAAGTCCTATGGAAATCTCTTTAAAATGTTTTCTTTTGATTAATAATTTCCTAGAATTTTTTATGCTCTTCCAAGATACCTTAGACCCAAATCCATGAAAATTAAGGGGTTGAAGATCCAAACAATACAAAAACCTATGCCATTTCTCCATCAGGTTCACAAGTCTACTTGGTAAGCTTAGGAAGGAGAATAGTTTGTGGTTTATTCATGGAGGAGAGAGAGAGAGAGAGAGAGAGATCCAAATCTCTAGGTAAAATAAGGGGACCATATTGGCCTTATAGTTTTTTCCATTAGATTAATTCCCTTAGCTATATGAATAATTTTTAATCAATTAAGGTGTATAAAGATGACTTTAAACTTAACATGGTTAATTTTAAAGATTTTCAAAACATTTGTAAGATCATTGGTGAAATTGGATGATTGTATGGGATAATGAAATACCTTATTAGATATCTCATATCATTTTATAGTATTTAATTTGAACATGCCAATAATATAAGAGAAAAACTTCCATTTAAGTGAGTTGCAAACCTAGATGAAATGTCACAGATAGTGTTTTGATTGATTTATCTTGTTTACCTACTTAAAGTGTTCCCCAAGAAATATATATTAACCCCTAGTCCTCCTAAAAATATTCTCAATTTAATATAAAAAATAATACATGTTATTGGTCTTAATATCTTCTAAAAATTTTTCAAGTGTGAAGGAATGACTATAGGTATGTAACATAAAAGAGGAATGTTCAGCCTAAAAAGGCGAATTCCATGCTTCAAGAAGAGAATTAAAACATTATAAATGAACCTTAATAATTATTTAATATGTTTTTCATGTAGTATGATGTGGAAAATATCAAATAAATCTCTTAAATAAAGGTTAAGACAAATAATTCTAACCTACAAGTCTATAGTTGTATAGGTTAACATTCACACTCAAAACATGTAATGAGAATGTATATGGGGTCTATAAAGACATATTTTTTGATCCCTAACCTAATATTACAAGATAATATAATCCTTAAGGTCAGAATACTCAAGTCTCAAGGGAGGAGATAATGTTTGTAGGGCTATTAAGCATCTAGTCAAGTATGAGTTTTGTGTTTATAGAGGAAAATGACTAGTAAGAAGAACACTTACATTAATAAAGGAATTATCACAAGATTTAATCAATCCAAATGGTTATAAAAGAGTAAACTAACACCTATAATGTATAAAAATTTAGATTTCCTACCCTTGCATAATGGTTTTTTATGGTTATAGATCTATACACAAAAAATAAACTAGAAAGGGGCATGCTTTTCATGTAGACAATATTATGAGATTTCAAATAGGGGAAAGGGAATGTAATAAGTTGTAATTATATTGAAATAAAATTTAATTTATATAATACACAACACATTATGTTCCTTTATTTAAGAGTGTTATAGGCCTATTGAAGGATAAAGAGAGTCAATGATATTGAGTTTCATTTTTGAAGAAACCAATATGAGATTGGTTTATCATCTATAAACTTGGTTATAAAATACATCATATATAAAATGTATATCTCACACTTATTATTATATTCTATTAAATAGGAACATGTGTGTGGTTATATACATTATAATGGAAGAAAAGGTCAGCTAGTAATATGACTGTGTAAGGCCAAGAACATGGTTGTGATGGTTTCATATGAACACAAAATTTAAATTGATTCCATTATAGATATAGATATATTTTTAAAAAAAAATAATACATTTTATAAAATTCCAATATTGATCAAAATACCTAAGGATGACAAAAACAATGAATAAAACATGAATCTTAAAAGGTGCACCTACATACATGTTACAAGCAAAAGGGATAAAAACACATGTAAAGTGTTATAATAAATGATAAGGATGTTTTTAATATTCCATGAAATTATTATTAATGTATATTAACCTTTCCAATATCATCAAACTTCAAAAAACTAGGTGAAGAGATCATGTTCTCAAGAATGTAGTCAATAAAACCAAATGTGTACCTATAGGCCCATGTTTAAAATATGAAGAAAATATGCATATTTTGAATATATTTGAGGAATAAAGACTTAAAGGATTAAATAATACCATAATAAGAGATTATATTAAGTTTTAACTCATTTTATTGGAGGTAAAGTGATAAATAAGCACTATTAGGGTCATATTCATGAGATTTATTACAAACCCTAATAGTGAGCTACTTCATGATATAATGGGTTAGAGAGGTCATTTAATTTATGTAACCACTTTAAAAGTTTAGGATGGATGATATATACCTTATAAAATGTTCCTCAAGTCAAACTAAACATGTTTTCACCTTTTAGGCTCAAATAATCACCTCACAAGGTCACTAATAGGCTTGGTTGTTTGAGAAACCTACTCTTTTCACATGGAAAGTTTGAGGATAAGTTATAGGGGTAGAACCAAATATTGGGTGAGTATGTAACATATACCTAAACAAATATAGTGGTGTTAGTTTAGAGATAAAGTATATATTCTTTATGAATAATCATTAACAAGTTAAAACCCTAAAACCATGTTAAATCTTTTCTAAAGACCCGATGGAGAAGATAAAATATAAAAGTGATAAAAATGGATTGTGATGACTTAAATAACATTTTTATGATCAATTTTCCTCTCCTATAAATATGATAGAGCATAATTTTGGCATGTGTGATGCCAATAATGTATTTAAAATGGCCTAAGAACCTATTTTTAGGCTTGTTTACAAGGCTTTGAAATCAATAGGTCCTCCTAAGTACTTTCAAAGGATCCTTTAGATAAAAAATATATTAAAGTCCTATACAAGTCATATAATATCCCTGCATAGTGATAACATAGGTTGTAATTCACTATCAAGACTCAATAAAGGACTACATGATTACTCTTGCATCAAGAAGGTAGAAAATGGATTGGTTCCAAGACCTCAAAATCTAAATAAATTTCATAAAACCTTGATGATAATATAATATCACATATATAACATTTTAAACATTATCAAATATAAGCAATAAAGGCCATTCTTGATACTTGATGTATGAGCATCAATATTGGGTAACCTTTTTGTCTAAATTTTGGCTTGTTTACATTAATTTTGGAGTGATAATTCCTTGGATGGATTTATAAGTCCCCAATCAATCTTATAATTCAAATTTGTAGTTTAGGAATGCATCTAAATGGTGTAACTTTCAAATTTAGGATTTTCTTGCCAAAACTAAATTGTGTTAAAAATTTGAATTATTGGTTTGTTTTAGGACTTCTAGGGGTATGTGAAAGGATATAATAAGTTTATTAACAAGTTTTAAGTGTCATAGGAGACCCCTTTAACCTTTAATAAGGATAAAAAGTAATATGTACTAGGAAAGCAATATTGGTGCCTGTCACCTTTTTTTCAAACTTGTATTCTGACTATTGCCAAGACTTCTCCAAGTTAGTTACATAGTTATATTCCATATAAAATGGAATATTTTAAATTATAAGAATTTATTTCATGTTTGTTTTAATCAATACCTATTCAATAAAGTGTTTGAGGCAAACCCCTATTTTGTGTTTTCTGCCTTCGTTGTAGATTGTATCATGCATGATAGATGATCATATGTCATTTGATAATTATTATACATGTTCTTGAAGGATTTTTTAATGTGTTTTATATTATTAATTTCCATTATTATTAATAAAACATCTAATATTCATACATATTTTATAAACAAACATGTATTTGGAAAATCATTATTTTATATGTAGGTTGTGTGTTGTTGTTAAGGGACAAAAGAATTTAAAGTTGTATTTCCATAAGTATATAAAATAATTTTTTACCTTG
Source organism: Torreya grandis (assembly GCA_037957365.1). Classification (NCBI taxonomy): domain Eukaryota; kingdom Viridiplantae; phylum Streptophyta; class Pinopsida; order Cupressales; family Taxaceae; genus Torreya; species Torreya grandis. The sequence continues at coordinate 615,814 of JARHVA010003841.1, forward strand.
TTTTAGGTTGAAAGGTTTCCAAATAATAAATGAACTTTGATTCATAGCCAATTCTATGATATCCCTTGTTTTCTCTAGTAGACATTATGTGAGTGAACTATATATGCATTCCATTATAATAAGTGATCTATAACATGATGGTCAAGGGTTTTAGAATGTTAAGGTAATTCATTTGAAAATGATAGAAAGTTTTCCTAAATATTTATTTGTATGGTATAGTGTTTTGTCCCTTTTTATAGGAACATAGGAATATAGGAACATAATTTTCTTTTGTAGTCAACAACGTTTGGGATAAAAAAACTTTGGTAGAGGATTGGAAGCTTAAACCAATAATTGGGAAAATTAAAAAAGGTAAATACAAACCTCACAAAAATTTCATAGATCTTTGAAACACTTAGAGACATTCACAATTGATTTTTGTCTACTCTTAGGTTGGGACAGAGCCTTAAAATCCCTAAACTAGGGTTTATACTATATCCTGCATTCAAAAGTCAAAAATCAACCAAATTTTGTAATCTAAGTATATTTGATGTTATATTACTGATTTATATATTTCCAAGTGTGTAAAAACTATGTAGTATGTATTTTTAAGGTTTAGGTTGGAATAAGCCTAGAAAAGGTTAATTAGATAGGCCTAAAAGAAGGAAAGTGGACCTAGACAAATAATTAAGCCACCAAATTTCACATACAGGTGTATCTTGATAGGGGAAACTAGAATTTGTATTTATATATCCCCAAATAAATATACTTTGTTTTTAAAATCAAGATAATAAATATAAAAGGCTACTAGGAAGGGTCATAAGCCTAGAGTGTTTGGGAAAGAATTCACAATAGAAACATGTAGTAAGGAACCTCTACATCAATACTCAAGGTCACCTTAATATTATGGACATCTCTTGCCACTTTATTGACAAAAAAGTGTGAAATATAAACTAAAATATGATATTAAATGTTAATTTTAGGCTCCCATGAACACTATAGTACCTATATGAAGTATCAAAACATGGTAGAGGCATCTAAAGTGAAAACATTATAACTTGATAGAAAGATATAATATGAGAATAAATCATGAATTTAAAGTAAAAATATAACATGAATATTAAGAATTGTAAGTGGTAGGGGTTGGCATAGGGGATTTTCAAATATTCCAATTATCAATTAGACAACTTGTAACTACCCAAAAATAATCAAATGTGTAACTCCATGGAGAAGTATTTAGATTCAAGAAAGCATCAATCTTCCAAAATAGCATTATATGGAATTTCTCATGAACTTCACCAACACACGGCCTAAAATGTTATACAATAAGATGAAAACACATTCTTAGCAGGTTTGGTGTCAATTTGTTTCATTTTTATAACTCATTTATTGATGAAGAATAGTTCATGAATTATCTTCTTGTCTTATATTTATCTCTTCCTTATCTTATTATATAAAGGATGCCTTTAAATTGATTTTATGTAACCTCAAATATATATGGTTAATCCCTAAAAAAATGATACTTGTTATTACCTTTAAAATAAAATTCAAGCTGAGTTACACTTTTTTAGTTTCACATTTGATGAATTTGAGATGAATTTTTGATGAATGTTAGTTATATTTTTATTTATTCCTTACATTTGTCCTTTCCATTCATGCCTATATGTGAGTTATTTATCTTTCCATAGGTCATATGAAGTGTATCAAATGGTTTATTGAGTTCAAGTTTTGAAATATCATTATTTTCTTCTTTTAGGCCTCTTGATTAATCACCTTGGTTGTTGTATTAGCCATAGTCTTCATATAGAAAAACTTGTGTGGGAGTAGCTATCTTAAAGTTGTGGAAATCATATTTTAATCTTGTATTTCATAGTGAAAGCATTGATAAGTAGAGGGAATTATATTTGGTGCATCACCTCCATGTTTTTTTTCTAGTTTTAATCTTTTTCTATCCTTTTTCTTTGAAATTATAGTAAGTCAGTTCTAGCTTTCGGTAAAGCATCAAGGGAGATATCCCAATCTAGATATTCATTCACTAATTATTCCTCACACAACATCTAAATGATCCCATGTTATCATCTAGTTAGGAATGATTGAAAAAACTTCCTAGGGGTTTAAATTAGATAGATAATAGTTACATTGGTTGGTTACCTTCGTATGAAGTGGTTGATGTAGTTTGAATTTGATAATGGTTGACATAGTGAGATACATATCAAACATATTAGTGAATATATTATTGGCCAACATAGTTAGTTATGTGGATGACATAGCATAAAATGTTATGAAATAGATAAGAAAGGTTGATGAAGTAGTTAAGTTAGATGTAAATGCATGTATTTTTTATTTTAGTAGTGTAATTTGATTAATATTTGATATATATAGTTGATATATGATTTTTTTTTAATATTTTTTAGATATGATGGAGGATATGATGATTGGTAGATGTAGTTTATTTTATTGATTTGTTAGATAGATTGACAACACACAATTGAGCATGGTTCATAACATTGGGATTTGGAGGAATTATGTTGATATGATGTATTCCTTGAGTGTTGACTTAGTCTACATATTTTTGGGTACATGAGAGTGGATAACCAACCCTTTTAAGTGGGTTTGAGATTGGGATATCATTGAGGTGGGTATCACCTTAGAGGATGTCTACATGATATTAATAATTTTTATTACATAGACATGTGTTATCTGTGATAATCCTTATATAAATGTTTAAATACTATCCTTAGCATTATGGGTAGTTAGATTATAGATATATTTTATTATTTTATAAGTTTGGACATTTTTTATCTATTTGTTAGCCATTCTAGATATTCAAAATTTCATAATTGGCTTTGTTAAATCTCATGTGCACTATCATAAGTTAGTGGGAAGGTTCCATTATATGTCATTGCATTGTGTTTTCATATATTGGAATATGGTATGATGTATGATCTATGGTCAGTGATCTGGGTATAGTTATTACATAATATGTATAATATCCTATCATGAGAGTAGGTGATTATGGACCTTATAATTTTATTCAATAGTTGAATATTTGATAGGCTTCTAATGTATTATCCTATGGGATTACCCCAAGTGATAGATGATACCTTACCTCATGTATTATGATGGAGATATGACCGTGTATTATAGGTTATATCACATGGCCTATTTTTATATATTATTATCTAAGGTTATATTATTTGATAACCTTATGTGGTTGTTATAGACACCAAACCTTCTTAGCCAATTATTTTTCAAGGAATGGGATGTGTGCCAATTATAGGTAATTGTATGTGGTGGGTGGAGAAACATCATTTTGATAATTTAATAGGTAAATTATGGTTACCATATACAATGGTGCCTATATTAGTACCTATATATTGGGCATGAAATGCAAGGGGTCATCAAATTAGTAGAGGTACGAGAGAAATTTTGGATGTGCCTGTGATACAACCATGCTAGATGATATCATGGGGATGATGATATTAGTAGTAGTAGGGAAAGGCAAGAGTAGTTGAGGAGGAGGTATAGGTGTCTATGGAGAATGAGGTAAAGATTTTTATTGTATCACCATAATAATATTTTATTGTACCACCACATCTACAACTATGATTACATAGATAGATGTAGGTTTATGTAAATCTATAGCCACAAACATAGGAACTAGAGCATGGAGATCCTATGGCATATTGTGTAAAGAGATGGCATATAGGGATATAGATTCATAGTCAACTAAAATTTTCTTATGTTCATCATCATGGGTTTGAGACCACATGAATTAGTGTTGAAAAAGGTAATTTATGGGTGAGTAGATGGAGATGTTGGTGAGTTATTTATTATTTGATATGTAATTGATGTTTATTATGTTGTGAATAGGTGGATATATTATCATATATATATATATATATATATGATACTTTGTAGATGATTGATATATATATATATATATGTATATGTATATGTGTGTGCATTTTGTATGTTATACCCCTGATCATGAAAGTTGGTTTAAATTGGTTGGTGGAACAACATGATAGCTATAAATATGGGAATATGTAACATAGGTAGAGTTACCACAAATAATGGGTGATGGAGAGCTACATGCATTACACAAAATAGACAAGGAGTGGACCTCTCATTTGGATACATATAGAGAGTTAACATGTGTATAGAGTTGGGTGGCTAATTTATAGGGATAAATTAAGGGCATGAATACATATAAAGAGCCACTATAGCATATTATTTATAGGGTGAAGTCACAAGGATATATGGGTAGTGTATCTAATCCACCAAATAAGTAGGGTAGACCATGACTTTAGAACTAAGATTGTATTATGCTTGTATTGTATCAAACATTGGATCAATTTACATATAGGTATATTTGTTGTTATGACTCATGGATGTTATGGAGGTATGTATTTTATTTCTATAACATATGTTTAATATTTGATATATGCTATAATAAAATGTATGATGTATTTTTATTATTTTCTAGAAATTGTGAACAAATGCATGATTAATAATAATGATAAACAATATTGAATGTAAAAATGTAATGTAAAATACACTAGATCATATGAAGAAATGAAATGAAATGTAAAACACACTAAATCATGTTGGGTAACATTTAAAACATAAATAATTGAATTGAAATAATGAAATACAATGTAAAGTACACTAAATCATGTTGGGAAATTTTAAAACATAAAAAATGAATTGCAATAATGATATATATACTATAATATGTAAATTAAAACTAACAGGTGAAATGACAAGTATAAAATATATGATTTGTTTCAATCACTTATTTAGATAAACTAGAGCTATTTTTTTACTAGACATGGTATGAAGCTTGAGGATACTATTAGATATAACACCAAGATCAATGATTTAACAAATGCATGATTTACATGAGTGATTTGAGACATGGATTGCTCAAAGTAAAAATAGGGAAATCATACAGAAACTATAAGTAACTAAAATCACACAAAAGAAATAATTATATAATAAAGTAAACTCAAATTACTCAAATACTCAATGAATAACTCATAAAATTAATATGTATAAATAGGAAAGAAAGGTAGTTACTCCTCCACAAAGGGCTTAGAATACACATATAGATCTTATGGTATAATAATCAAAGATTAAATCCTATGATAGATTAATTAAAGAGTAACTTCTATGATATAAGTACACCTTGAAAATATAATACCACAAGTGTAGTAAAACACCTTGTGTGTATAGAATAATCCTAATAAACTAATAAAAGTAAAATAATATCCTTATCTAACACCCCCATAATCATATCTTAGGTGGGTAAAAATAAATGGGTCCAAATAACTAGGATTGATGAGTCACACATGTACAAAGTAACTCTCATAAAGTGGAGAAAAGGAGAAAACCCATAGGAAAAACTCTCCCCCAAAAAGAGAGAAAATAAATAGTGTGTTATCATAGACATCAATAAATTTGAAAATGCATCCACAAGTGATAAAAATAGAGAACATATGAATAAAAATTAATAAGTCTACATATAATATGTTGAAGCTACCTACAATAGATATCGTAAAATGATGAATGTCACTAATGAGATCCTCTACATAAAGATTGAAGAAGCTCTATTCAAATAAAACATGTTTCTTCCTTTTAACAAAGTAAGAAAATTAGGTGTGTACTAAAATATTCCCATTCCAAAAAGGAGGATGAATGAAATAGTATAAATATATCTGAAAGAGGTCTAAACATAAGGCATGACATAGGTCTAGAAAAATCATGCACAAGAAATAGATGTGATTCCACTAAAGTGAACCTATTAGAAGAATGACATGGAAAACTCATTGGAATAATGTACATGTGAAGAGGAGATATTGGCTCAAAAACCATCAAAAATAAATAAGATATGATAGACGAAGCACACAAATTTATAATATGAATATCTATAGGAACATATGAGTCTTCATAACTCTCATGGTTCTAAACACATTAGAAATAGTAGAGTCCTTTGAAGTAAAATACTATGAAGGATATAAGAAAGATACATATAACATAGGGATGAAATTAGAATCTATAATGAGATAATTAAAATTAGGTAGAATCTTGTCTTGTAATGGTGTATGGACACAAGGAAGAACATAGTCCACCATGAATGTGTCATCATAAGAAATAGGAATAAGAGGAGGGAGTAAAATAACCTCTAAAGAGATAATAGGAAGAGGAGGAGGATGAATGATATACATCTCAGTAAAATATCTAAAAAGAGATTTGAGGATGCTCTAAATAGTGTAGGGACATGTTGTATGTTCTAAATGATAACAAAGATCCATGGAAACATGTAATATTAAGGTACCAAGAACCTTATCATAAGTGTTAGCCCACTTATTTTACTAAGTTGAGTTAGAAGGGGTAGGAATCTATCTATATAGTAATGGATTATGATTCTTACTTGTGATCGAGTGTCCTATGTAATCACACCAAGAAGCATAGTTAGTATTTATAATAAGAACCACTGGTGTATAATCAACTCTCAACATCTAGTATCTATCAAGTGGAGTTGACATGACTAATATAAGACACTAAAGAAGTTAAATGATAAAAACATTGCACAACTGATAATTCACACTCAGTGAATGGATGTTAGGCTAAACTAAAAATGCATCCACAAATGTGAGGATAATTTATGCAAATGACACCAAAGTGGCACATGAGTCATAGAAACTAAGTGTGTGCACACATTAGGGCCCAAAAAAACTCCCTCAAGATAATAAAAAATGGACCCCCCTCCACCTAAAGTTTTTAGTTATAATGACTATATAAAGGAAATGTAGATGACCTATTAATCAATCCTACCTCAGAGAATATAAACCCTACTTATGCTTTTATTTATTGATACATTATATATTTAGGGTCATGACCAAGATGAACCCACTATTCCTAACTAAGGGATCTCTTACCATAATAACATCACTAGAGAGGGTTTAAAAGCCTTTAGTGAAATAACACTATTAAATAACCCTTGTTATGTCCTATGTCTTAATATTTACTAAGTATATGACAAGTAAATTAAAATCTAATGTAGTGTTAAACAAATATTTTGTCAGAACATGGGGTTAATACACATAAAAATTAAACATGCATATCATATCTATACTCAAGTCAATGAATATGAAATCCTAATGAATGGTAGAGAATTGCAAATTCCAATCTATTTTCTTTAATAAAGGAGGAACAAAGTTAGGAATACTTATCTTTGAAGATGAACATGTCGAGCCTTAAGCTCTCTTTTGGCCAATGTGCTTCAAAAAAGGCTATTGTGGTATGTAAAGATAACAAGGATGAGTTATCTCTAGGCTACACAACTTATCTATGCATCCAAAAAACTTCTGCACAAGATAATATCTGTATATCCAAATAAAGTATTGAAACACTAAGAAATGATCCTCAAGTAGAATGGTGGATAAATAGATGTACAATATAATATTATTCTCCTCTCATTTTTTTAAATGATGGAATAGGATGTGTATGTATACCTAAATCTAACCCTAAACATTTCAAAAAAATTAGTTGATAGGGTCAAACAAATTCAATGATGTATCATTATTTCATAAAAATAAGTTAGGTCCAGTCTAGATTGGCCAAGGCTGACCAAGACTCATAATGTGAAAATATCAATTAGGATACATGGTTGACCCAGGCTAACAATGTATGGTTAATGTCAAAAAGGGCCTTTAGGATTAGTAAGGGGCTAAGTAAAGTGATTAATTTCTTAAATGAGTGCATAAAAGAGGAGGATAGACCTAAGGAAGTTTATAGTGTATGTAATAAAAAGTGCATCATGTTTGTGAATTAATACTAGATCAGATAAGATAGATCATACCTGCAATTTTTATTGGGATACACTTGATAAGTGGGAGCATGACAAATATGGGGATCTACTAGACCTGATTTGATGATCACTTAAATTAATTATCACAAAACATAATGATAATAAGGTTTCTAAAGCTTACAGTCTAACACAATCACACAATAATCCTAATGGAGTTATAAGATTTAAAATTTTCACTTTATTTTAATATCAACAATGTAAAATCTAATCTAGTGCACACCAAATCTTGTAGCACAAAGTGGGGGCTAGAAGTAATAAAACAAACAACTAAAATAAACATGTATTAGAAGACATATACTCATGCCAATGTATATTGAATCCTAAGTACATGGTGATAAGAATACAAATGCATTATCTATATACTCTTACAAAGGAGAAATAAAGTTAGGAATACTTACCTTTAAAGATGAACCTGTCAAGCCTCAATGTCTCCCTTGGAAAAGGTGATTCACAATAGATTATTATGGTATACAAGAATAATTAAGATAAATCATCTCTAAGATATATAACCTATCTAATAATCCAAAAGACTTATCAATAAGATAAGATCTATATCTCCAAATAAAGTATGGAACCCTAAGATTCATTCCTCAAGTAAAATGGTCAATAAGTAGATGTTCACTCGCACTTCTTCACTAATAATTCCTATCTTATGAAATGGTGTGAAATGACCTTGTATATATAGGTGTATCTTTCCCTAAATCCTTCTGAGAACATCAGTTATACAGGGTTGATCTAGTTAACCTACTGTGTTTTTTGGGATAATTTACTAGGTTTGTGTTAGGTCAGCCAAAAGGCTAACAAACCAAGAAAGTAAAGCATACCCATAAACTATACTAGGTTGACCCAGTCAACCTAGTACATCCAATAATCAAAAGGGTCAATGCTTAGGGTAAATGCTTTTAGGAGAGAAGTGTGTAGATGGCATGTGGAAAAATGGTCAATAATATTAAAAAGCATTTATGGTTTTGTCACCCCATTCTCAATGTACCCCTTAAGGTGTGTACTTAGAGAGATTGAGACTCGATAGGTTCCTTCAAGATGCAAAGTATCATTAATCAATAAAAATTTGAAAATATTATGTGTATACATATGTCCCACTCGAATCTCATCACATGTCATGTAAGTGCAACATGGGATGGCACTTTGAGATAAAACATGATAATACATAATACTAATGTTAAATAAACTAAAGTAAGTAGAAAACAAGATAAATGAAAGGACTAAATTGAAAAACACATACCTTTAACTTACCTTAGTTTTGTATATAAATAAGGAGACTATAATAAATGTGAAGGTGTCCAATATAAGGAATACTAGATGAACCTATAGAAGTTAGTGCAAAAAAATAGCTAAAAATCAAGATTTATGAAAGATATGCATGTGGTAGTGGAAACTAATCTCTAAATCATCATGAATCTAATGCATTTTATTGTTTGTAAAATATATGAGAAGAAACAAAGATATAATCAAAACAAAGAATTTTTAGGACAATAATTAAAAGATTTGCATTTTCAAAAAGTTTTTTTAAATAGGGGAAAAGAGAAATCATTTAATATTTTGACTTGTGAGAGAGGAGAAAAAAGAGCTCTAGAGAGAAAACAAGATAAGATGGTGAGGATATGACATGCTAGATAGGGAGACGCTCCAGAGGTAGCAACAAATGCACTATAGGTATGCAACTAAGAATCTTAAACCAATTTTTTAAATTTGTATTGAATTAAGTGAATTTTTAGTAATTTTGAATTTTAAGAATTTATAGGTGTCAAAATGAAGCAAAATCAGATTCTAGGGTTAACAAATAAGAATATGGAAATTGGGTTTGGAGGGTTTAGGTAAAAAGCAAGAAAATTTCACCTTTTTAGGAAAATGCAAGGGGTTGGTAGGCAAAAAGCACTAGCTGGACCTAATCAATTTAGTAGGCTAGAAAATAGGTAGAATCCATAGTGCTGACCTAGTAGGTATGGGTCGGCCCTATACATTCTATAGGCCAAAAGCCTAGTTTGGAGTTTCTATGTGGTCTAAAAGGTCTAGAATGGAAACTCAGCACTAGGGAGGGGAAAATAAATGGGTTGACGTAGATTTTTGAGTCAATCAAGCAAAAATATAGGAAAAGTTTTGGTCAAACTAGTTTGACCAAAGAGCTGGAAAGATACAAAAAAGCATGGAAATTGTTGAATTATGGCTAGAATGGCCCAAAATGACCAAGTAAGGTCAAGAAGGACAAATAAAGATAAAATTAAGCTAAAAATGAATGAAATAAGGTAATTTAGGCTTGTTTTTAATGTATAAAGAATGTATTATGACTATACATGACATGGAAGAACTAATACATCCTTTACTATTTCTTGGGTGTAGGGATGGCATAGATTTTCATGAATTGTAGATGTGGCATGGTTACCAGATTTATTATATAGTCTATAAAATAGAGATAGGGCTAGACTATGATCCATAGGTCTAGGTGGGATAGTAGAGATCTATCAAATCCCCCTCAGTGCTGACCTATTAATAATGTTCCTTGGTTATTAGGAATGGTTGACTAACACCTTCATATGGGAAGTGGATAGTATATGTAATTGGAAATGCATCATGTCCATAAATAAATTTTAGATCAGATAATATAGAGAACACCTAAACTTTTGATTAGGGACCATACAATTATTAACTGAGAGCATGATTAATGTGAGGATCCATTAGACCTAATTAGGGGATCACTTGTCACAACACACCATGTGAGGTAGGTTTATAAATCCTAAAATATAACACAATCACACAAAAACCCTAAAATATTCATATGATTTAATATTTCACTAATCTAATAATAAGAAAATTAAATCTAGTCTTGTACACACCAAAACATGTGGCTCAAAGTGGGGGTTAGTAAATCAAAGGAATCAAAACATGTATAGGTAATGCCAAATAAATTAAGTATGAGTAACACCCTAATACATAGAATATGAAGATTAATATTATTTGAGTCAACACTTATGATACTTCTATCTACTAAAAGAGGGGAACAGAGTTAGAATATACTAACCTAAATGTTAACCCATCAAGACTCAAAATCTCCCTTAGCTAAAGGGGCTTTACAAGAGGATATTATTGTTTTTAAGGATCACTTTATTTGTCCAAAGCATCCAAGACTAATTCATAATACTATATTCTAAAAAATAAGAAACCTAAGCTAAGTTTTCTCAAGTAGAATGGTGGAAGAACATATTGTGAAGAAGCATGAGTGAATAATAACTCTGGATTTCATATATTAATAATGATGAAACTAACCTTGTATTTATAGGTAGAACTTACCCTAAAATCATTCATATATGTTGGCTATGCTAGGTTGACCTAGTCAATCTGGCATGTTTTTGGGATAACTCACTAGGTTTGTGCTAGGTTATTAGGAGGCTAACAAGGCAAAAGAGAGAAAAGGGTCCCTTAACTATACTAGGTTGAATATTTTGACCTATTATTTTGAATAGGTCAAAAAGATGACAAGAAATGAAAATGAATGATGGAAAGAGGAAAAATACTAGAAGACTATGCAAGAGAGGAAAAACAATTTAGGGAAAGGTTTTTGGAACTAGTTGGGTTGGTAATAATGTGGAAATAAGGGACAACAATCTTAAAAATCACCAAAGGTCTACTCACCACTTTCCCAGTGCACCCCTTAGGGTGTGCACCTCGAGAGACTGAGTCTTGATGGGTTCATACAAGATGTAAAACACCAGTAATTGATAAAAAGTTAAAAATATTATGTGTATACATATGTCCCACTTGAATCTCATCATGTATTACTAAGGTGTAATAAGGGATGGTGCTTTAATAAAGAACTTAAGGACACACACAACATTGATGCTAAAAAAAAATTTTGTATTTTAAAAGCGTAAAATAATTGAAAGTAAATGATTGAAAGAGAAATTAATCTAAAAATTAAATAACTAAAAAGTAAATACTATGCATACCTTGAATTACCTTCATCACAATATGGTTGTCTGCTATGTTGTTAGTTTTGATTATGTAGGGCACAAATACTACTTTCAAAAAACCTAAGAATACAAAACTAAAGATTAAAATAAACAAATGCAAGGAAAGCCAAGATAGTTAGTGTTATGAGGATGGGATGTACTTGGGAAATTTAGCAAGATGGGGTGATAGGTGTTATGTTAGGCCAAATGACCAAGTGAAATAACAATAGTAAATCAAGTAACCAAAAATCCAAGGCTATTAAATATTGAAAAACTTAGACAAGCTGTCCTCAAGTAAGAAAGGCAAACTCACCAAATCAAACCAAGGATACATGTCAAATAGGATGGTAAAAACAAAATGAAAAAAATGGTAAAAAGACTAACTACAAAGACAAAATGGTAAAACAACATTGATGAGTGAGAAGTAACAATCCACATCTCAATCCTCAATGTAAAAAGGTACATAAAAGAGAAAACAACATTTTTGAGTGAGCAATAACAAGATGCATTTCAGTTAATAATGGAAAAAGGGTACAAACTTAGGTGTCTATAATAAAAAAGATAACAAAATCATGATAAATGGTAAAAATAAATTAAGTCTAGTAAATGTGAAATGATATAAATAAAATGATCCAAAGTGACTCAAATATGTTGTTTCACTTTGAGGATAGATAAAACTAAAACAAAGTAGTGCTACCATAATTTTAATAGATGAAGAAGAAGGAATTAAGGAAGAAGGGAAAATAGATTTAGAATCAAAACTTTTCTATCGAGAGGGTAAAACGAAATGGGTGGAGGGGATAATGAAGGAAACATCAAGGTAGAGAGAACTCTTTATCAAAGTCAAGACACTCAAATAAGGTTTGTCAAAATAAAAAGACTTTTGACCTTAAGAAATATAAATAACTTCTCTTAAGGACATAAGTCTTGGGTAAACAAATGAAGTATATATATCATCTCATGAAAGCTATATTCATGAAAATTAAAATGTACATACCTTTTCATGACATGTTCCCCATTCTTCAAGACCCCTTATAGAGATGTTGATCTACTACAAATATTGGGTACTTTCATGAGAAAGTAGGTAGTACCATAAAAGTTTTTTTAAATTCCCTATTCTAATCTACTATCCTACCACACCCCAAAGGACTTAGACTCTATGTGAAGCTGATTGCAAAGTTTGAGATTTAATTAGAGATAAGAGATTTGCTTGTAAACATGTCTTTTGGTGTGAATTTGGCTTTTGTGATTTGTATTTTTCCTTTTATATATCATTGCCCTTTATTTCAATTTATTTAGCTTTTAAATTTTATTTGATGGCTTTTTATATTCATCCTCCACAGGAATTTGGAAAATACAACATGGGTGCTAAATATGACTTTCATTTTAAAAATTGGGATAAGTTTTCTAAGAGAGAGAAACTTCAAAGAGTATAGGGTCTAAGAGTCTCATAAATCTAGGTGAAATAAAAGTGTTATCTTGGCTTCAACATTATTTTATCCAATGTGCAGATGAAAGAAAGGGGAAATCAATAATAATGACACATGGAACAATTTGAATTACTTTAAATTTTAAAAAATGTGGAAAAGGGAAAAAACAAGGAATATAATGATAGTAAAGTGTGATTCCTTATCATAAGAAAGAGGGAAATAGATGAAAACATGATAACATAAATTTTTATGTAGATTTCATCTAGCAAAAGAAGCAAAACCTACAGTTAATAACAAGAATAAAAATCATGAAAAGAATGGTAGTTATATGAGGAGGGTCAGGTCCTATCCATAATATTATAAAGAAACTCATAAAATATAAACCCATGAGGGTACTGATAAATAAGAGAAAATAAAAGTGAGGGAGCCTTTTTATAAAGCAACTTACAAATAAAAACCCAAAGGATTCCAAAATATAATTATCAAGTAGTAAAAAAAGAGAAAGAAATGATTAAAATATGGTGGATTTTGTGAGTGATGTTGGGTCTTATCCATGGTCTTACAAATAAAATCACAAAATAAAGACCCAATGGGTGTGAAAAATAAGAGAAAATACAAGAATATAAGGAAGACTATGGTACATCAAGAAACCAAAAGACCAAAAAGGAAGGACTAAAGGTTTGTGAAAATAGGGCACTACTGTAAAGGGAGAGACCTATGCTTAAGTTACCTACAAAAATTGTTAGAAAGATATTGGTAAAAAACATGATAAGAATGAGATGTTTAGGAAAATTATTTTATAAGGAATTGAGTATTGGTGGGTTTATTAAAAACATGGTCTTCATTATTTTTAAGGTTATAAGTGCTTGGACCAAAAATGTCTTCGTTTAAATATGGGACCCACCATTTTTGGGCATATTTTCCTTCTTTGTAATGGGCGTAGTCCATTTTAAGGACAACATCACCAACATTAAAGTGAAAATTTTAACACATTTGTTATGTTGTCTAGTGATGTGAGATTTGTATTGGTAGTTATCTTATATTGAAAAAAGATGAAATTCATCAAGAAGATCAATGGCATGAAAGTGATATTCTCATAATTCTTCATCACAAATAATTACATGAAGATATATATGAATAGAGGGAAGCTCAACTTTTAATCAAAGGACTGACTCAAAACCATAGACTAAAAAAATAGAGTTACTCTAGTGACAATGCATATGCTAGTTCGATAGGCTGAAAGTATAGGCTAAATATGAATGTGCCAATCTATGCAAATTTCATGAATTATCTTTTGTAGAACTTTGTTTAGAATTTTATTAGTGGCTTCAGCTTGACCATTGCATTGTAGATGGTATGGTGTGGAAAACTTGTTATTGATTTTGAATTTGGTACAAAGTTGTTTAACATGTTTATTTTTGAAATTACCATCATTATCTAACATGATGGTATGAGGATAATTGAATTGATAAATACTTTGGTTAAGACTAAAATTTTAAATGGTAAGACTAGTGACATTAACAAGGGGCATGGATTCTACCCACTTGGTAAACTACTCAGTAGTAGTGATGATAAAAACATGTCCATCTTGAGAGTGAGGAAGTTTACCAATGAGATCAAATCCCCATGTGTAAAATTTCCAAGGAGATTCAATAGTTTGAATCTCGATAGAAGGTGAATATATAAGATCATTATGAAGGTAACAAGGATTAAAACTTTTATCAAATTTAATTTCATAATTTTCAAGAGTAGGCCAAAATTAACCCATATGCAGGCATTTGTGTGCTATAACATGTCCACTACAGTGACCACTATAAATGCATCCATGTGATTGCTTGAGAAGAGGAGGGACATCATCTTGTATAACACAATGAAACAAGGTACCTTTGGCATTATGATAGTAAAATATGTTATGTCAAAATACATACATGAAATCTTGTTTATGAATGCATTCCTTTTCATGAGAAACTAGATTAGTAGAATAAGTTTTATGTTCTAAGTATTGATTGATATATTGGTACTAAGGTTTTTGTCAAATATTCATAGCCTTGATGTGATATATAAGTGAATCAATTTTTTCAATAGATGATGGAGATTTATTGATTTTTATAATAAAGAAAGGATTAGAGAGAACTTGATGAGGATGAAAGAAAGAAGTTGAAGACCCAAGAGAATTAAAAATGGAATTTTGGTATTGAGGAATAGGCTTGATAGTGAAAGAGATAAATCCCTTAAAAAGAGTGGTTACAATTTGATTATAGGTAATAAGGTTCTCACTTTTAAATTTATAATCACCATTAACTTGATGTCAAATGAGCTGAGAATCTCCTAAATAATGAAGATACTAGATATCTAGATCAAGAGCAGCTCTCATGCCTAAGATAAGAGCTTTGTATTTAGCCATATTATTGGTGACATAAAAAGTAAAGTGAATATATAAATGAATGATCTTACCAAGAGGACTAGTGAGAAGATAATCTACCCTAGCTTATTAAATTCATTTAGCACTGTCAAAGTGGAGGGTCTAAGTATCCTCATGCAAGTCAACATTATTTTTACGGAGGTCCTTGATAACTACCTTTGGATTAGTATTTATAGAGGGAGGGGAAGATTCTTCAATATTGTTGTCTTCAAGATCAATAGTAAAGCTATGAAAATAGACTTTAAGGGATACAACTTTATTAAGACCTTTAATTAAAAGGATATTGTCATTAGGAGGATCATCTTGAAGTAAAAAAGTGCCTAGAATGGGAGTTATGGCAAGTTGGTCAGTTATGTCTTTCCCTTTAAAACTTTTTTTGTGTGATGATATAGAGATTGAATTCCATAAGTAATATCATCCATTTGCCAATTATATCTCCAAGAATAAATGATTTAAAGAAGAAATAATAAATGGGGTTGAAATGAATGATGACATAAATAGTTTTGTATAGCATATAATGAAGAAGTTTTTTAGTTGCAAAATAGATATCGAGAAAATCATTATCAACTTTGATATAACATGTCTCATAATTAGTGAGGCCTCAGCTAATATAATAAATATCATACTATCTTCATGAATCATATTATTTGGCAAGCATTTCCCCAACTAAAATAGGTGTGGAAGAAGTATATAAAATTAATGGTTTATCATTAGAAGGTGGACGAAGTGTATGTGGATAAAGTAATGAATATTTCATATTATCAAATTCTTTTTGGCGTCGATCTATCCATTCTAAAGTTATACCTTTCTTGAGAAATGAATTGATGGAATGAATGTGATAATCCATTTCATAGACAAATCATAAAATTGACCCAAGCAAATATCAAGAATAGATCAAGGAATGGGCATGTTAACAATAACACTAATTTTGGATGGGTCAACATTGATACCATAGAGAGAGACTAAGAATCCTAAATTTTTTCTAGATGTGACTCCAAAAACACATTTGAAAGGATTAAGACTAAAGTTTTGTTTAAGGAGATGGTCAAAGATGATAGAAAGATTAGAAATATGGTTCTTATGATATTTGGATTTATCAATTAGATCATCCACATAAGTTTCAACATTTCTATGGATGAGATCATAAACAATGTGAGTCATATCACATTGGTAAGTGGATCTGACATTTTTGAGATCAAAGGGAATTTTGACATAGCAATAGGTGCTCCATTTTATGGTGAATGTAGCATTTTTTTGGTCCTCAGGAGTGATGTGAATCTGTTTGTATCATGAAAATCCACCCATAAGAGATAAAATTTCATAACTAGTCATGGAATTGATGATGGCATCTATTGAATGTAATGGGAAGTTATCCTTAGGATAAACACAATTAAGGTTGTAGAAATCAATACAAATGTGAATGACCATGGAGCCCTTCTTCTAAATAGGAATAATGTTAGAAACCCATTTAGAATAATCCACTATTTTAATGAATTTAACATCTAGTAGTTTAATTATTTCCTTATGACATAGATTAATGACTTTAAGTGGAAATTTTCATTGCTTTTGATACATTGGCTTAGAATAAAGATAAGTGATTATGTTATGAACCATAGTAATAGAATCAATTATAAGCAAGTCTTTGTAGGACCAAGTGAATTCCTTTTGATATTTATGAAATAATAAGCTAAAGTTTTCATGATTAGATGGTGAGAGTTCTCAATAAATGATGGTTGGTTGAGGAGAAGATGGGATATCATATTTGATACAATTTTTTTCTTTAAAAATCATTTCACTGTCATCTTGAAAATGGTAAGGTGCATTAGGCATGGCTGAAATTAGATTTATTTTTAGATCAATTTTAGTGTCAAAGTTGTTAAATCAAGGAGTTTTATTCTTCAAATTTCCATTTTTATGATGTTGCTAAGGAAGTTGAGGTTATCAATCATGAAGTAACTCAATAATAGCTTCATCCCTAGGAAAATTAGGAAGAGGACCATAATATTCAACATCTACTTCAAGGTCTAGAAATTGATTTTCATGGTGGTCATATTCAGAATGAATCTAATAGATATTGGTTACCTTGACATCTAGTGTAATTTTGGAAATATATAAAGAAGATGGATTTGAAGAGATGGGAGTGTTTATAGATTTAATTATGGTATAATAATATAAATAAGTGATAAGATCCATAGGAGGTAGAAATATGTAGGAACATTGGTAGGTTTAGAAGGTCTAATTTATTCTACCACCCAAGGAGTATCAATAAGTGAATAATTGGTGAGAGGTACATGAACCTCAAGATCTAATTCATGATGTGTAGATATGTTATTCACATCATAATTAAAGTCATGAATTTGGGATAATTTTTTTATACTATTGGAGATCCAAGTCTCTAGAGTGAGCTTGGTCCATGATATAGTTCTCATCATATGTTAGAGAAATTTTACATGCTTGAGAATTGGGGGTAGTTCTAGAAGGTGAAATACCAATGTTGCTAAATATATGAGGGGACATGGTGAGAGGATCTTTGAATAATTTATCCACTCAAAAATAATTTTAAGTGAAGGTATATTTAGGTAAATATGGCCCTAATCATTAAATGGAGGGGTAATATCAGTATTCTCATCCATGATAAGAATAATATGATCTCTAGGTAAGAGAGGAGGAAGCCAATACATAATATATGGAGGTAGATTATTAGTATTACAAGTGTGTTACATCTCATTTGGATCATTATCATCAAAATATATAAGAGTAATTTGAATATTAGGATTCATGTTGATGAACTCAATTAAGGGAGTACTGATGATTTTAGAAATTGTAGGAATTCAATAGTGAGGCTTAGTATTAAGAAGATGGATGATCCATGAGTTAGGATCAAATTCATATTTTTTACATTTTCCATTTTGTAAGAATTTAATAAATTGACTACTAGAAGAGGTGATGGCCCTTATTATATGAGTCCATGGATGACCAAGAAGAATGTTACAGGATAAAGGAATATCAAGGACCATAAGATTGGTTCTAATAGTCTTAGTTCTAATGGTTAATGGAAGCCAAATGCATAAAAGTTGATTTTGATTATTCTTGTCAAAGCCATGACAAATAAGATAGGTTTGTTTAAGATGATCTTTATTATAAACAAGTTATTAATGAGTCATAATTATGTGACATTAATATCAAAACCTTCATCAACTATAAATTTCCAGATAATAGTGGTATTAATGGATACTTTAATAAAGAGAGCTGAATCATCAACACAAAAAATGATTTTATCATTGATCATGTCCTATTCAAGAAACTCAATGGAAGGTTTATAATAGGACACATATTCTAAATGGTATTGACATTAGTTGGTTAATAATTGATGGAAGGTAGTTTTTAATCTATGTAAGATGGATCTTTAATTTCTTGAAGTTATTGTATAAGAAATTTATGATGATAGGGTGAAGTATGAACCAAATCCATAAGAGGAATCTTACAAGGCATAGAGTTGAGTTCTTCAAGAAAATTCTAATGTGATTTAGAAGAACCATAGTGATGTTTAGAAGGTAAATTATATTTAGGAGGTATAGATGTGGTGGGATGATAAAAATGAGGAAGTCATTCTTCAGGTGCTTCTGAATCATCATGAGTGGTAGTGGTATCTTTAAGCAAATTTTATTCTAAATATGGTTTCTTAGGCTTGGTAAAAAGATCTTTATGAGTCAGTTTATGATGATAATTAACGTTAGTAGTATTGACATATTGAGATTTGTTATAATATGGATAATAATCAACATAAATGCCACAAACATCCTTGACATTCGATTGATTATTGTTTGAACAAGATTATTGATTTTTAGAAGTATAAACTTTTAAGATTTGTCATTTTTGATATGTAAAAACATACTCTTGATGGTGAAGTTTGATCATAACCTCATGGTTGAATGAGTCACCAAGCATATAAGAAATGGCACACTTATTGAGGCATCTACAAGACTCATGGGAATACCTAATGTCATCATGGATCCAACACAATAGATTGGGATCATACAAATTAAGAAAAACATTGGGATAAATGAAAGGTTTCAAGGGTGGTAAAAATTATTTCATTTATTGAATTGAAAGAGGTGTGTGAGATGGTAGAGGGACATCAGATTTGGCATCTTTAGGTTTGGCTTGGGGATTATTACTAGTGATAGCATTAGATGTTTGAAAATATCCTTTAATAAGTTTATGATTGGTTTTGATTTGTTTCATATGAAATTATTGATACTTATCTTTGTCAAGAGCTTCATTAAGAATTTGAGGGGCAATGTTTAAAACCTCATATTGAAGAGTGGGAATCAAAGTAGTTATAAAGATTTTGAATAAATTATCATAAGTCATAGTATGATTGGATTTATGAGCTAAAAATTTCTATCTTTTAATAGTCATGAGCTGATTCATAAGGAGGATTTTTAGAATTTATGAAGTGAGTATGATATTTTTTAGTAAGATCATTATGTTGAAACTCTTTAACCAAAAAATTTACCAAATCTTCAAGTTTCTATATAAAATATTGAAGAAGTTGATTATACCATTCTAATACATCACTAGTGAAATTTTTTACTAATATTTTAGTTTTGGTAAATGTATTAGTTCGGATTCACTATTTTTAAAGGTTACGAAAGGATTTTAGGAATGAAGCATGATCTTTAGTCCCATCATATTTGAAATTTAGAGTTATGTTACCAATATCAATGTTTATAATAAAGGGAGCTAAAGGCTCATTTTAAATGGTTTGAAGCATCTTGTTAATCATTATGGGTTGAGGAATAAAATTACTTGAGGCATCCTTAAGAGGTGGAGGAATATAATTAGGATTAGCTTTAGGATGAATAGTTAGAGGTTGATTAGTCACATTAATTAAATGTTGTTAAATTTACATCATTTGGTTGGTATTAGAGTTTTGCATGATGTTCCTTTGTTGAATAAATTGAGCTAAGAATTGGGTTGTATCAAGAGGTGAGTTAGTGGTGGTTGGAGCACTCCCTAAATTAGTACTAGGGGAGGACTATTAGAATAAGGGTTATTAGTGAGATTGTTGAAGAGATTTTTATCAATCACTCCCACATTGGTTTGGATATTTTGATAAGTGTCTTGATAAGTATGGAAATTATTCAATCCATAAACTTCATCTTGAGGTGTTATTTGCACCATGTAATAGTTTATAGATGAAGGAGGAGAAGAGGTGCCCCAAGAGTGATGGTTCTATTAGAAGGAAAAGAGAGGATGGAATGAACATCCTATATAGTATCTAAATGGATTTAGGTTATCCAAAAATATTTAAATAGGAGACCTCATTTTGAATGAAGAGAGATAAACAAAATGTAAAATTAGAGAAATGGGAAACTATATTTAAAAATAGGAAAAGAGAAAATATTACTAGGTCTACCAGATCAACCTAGTGTATGAATCAGGACCTATAGACTATACTAGGTCAACAAGGTCAATCCAATGGAATGCACAAAAGCTAAAAAAAGTATAGGGTTGACAAGGTAAATCAATAATAGTAAATAGGGAAGAGTAAATATTGATAACAAGACTAGAAATTAAATAAGATAATTTGTAACTAATCTAAGAAAGTAAGTGTAGAAAGGAAACACATAATCAATTGAATTGATGTTAGCCAATCCAATTGATGCACAAAAAGAAAAATATTGCATTAATGCTAGCCAATGAAATATTTTACATAAACAAATGATCAAAGATAAAGTAAAAAATTGGAAAGTAAATTTATCTTCTTAGTCAACCTATAATGTTTATTAGATTATTAAGATTGATTTTAAATGTGAAGGGAAAATGGCTATAAGCAAGGTACTAGATAGTAATCTATGAATAGTTTTATGTAAGTTTAGGATGAAAGGGACTATAGTGGTAATGATATAGGTTTGGAATTGGGGCATACACCCTCACTTAATACACCACAAAAATAAGGGTAATGGGTGCTTATCCAAAATATGCCATTATCCATGCTTTATAATTGACCAAAGCATCAAGTCAACTTCCCCTTGGTTATGAAGTCTAAGTAGGATATCATGGGTAGTCAAATGTTTGAATTATTTTTGATGTTTATGTGGTTTTTTCATGTGTTAAAAATAATATAAATATTTCAACTAAGCATTTAATTGAAAATCTCATAATTAGACTGTGACCTATTCTAAGTAGGTAAACAACTTAAAAGAAAGATGTGATTAACATATATGGTTCATTACAAATTTGAAACAAATTATTATTGAGAAAATATATGGAAAATAATATATCATATGGTTAATAGTGTCAAACCTATACTATGTATGTAAAGTCTGAAAGTGAACTAGGTCCATCAGGGTGACCTAGTTATTTTAGAAAACATAGAACATATAACTAAGTCCATACGATGACCTAGTTAACTATGCAGAGGTAGTATTAAAGAATAAAAACGTGAAAAAAATATAAATAAATAAGGATAGATAAATATAAATTGACCTAATTAGTTGAGAGATAAAAAGGAAAAGATTGTTGATATGAGACCTTAAAGAAAATTGGCAAAAAATTACAAACTAGGTCAAGCTGGTCGAACAAGCTATATAAAAACCTACTAAAAAAGTGATGAAAATGCATTAGGTTGACATCATCAACCTAGTAGGCTAGAATATAACTCTAAAAACCTAAAAAAAAATTATTGGGTAAAACTAGTCCATCCAATTGTCTAAATAGAACTCTAAAAGTTATGGAAACTTGTATTGCGTTGAGCTAGTTAACTATTCCTACAAAACTATGCACATAGGTAAATAAATGGTCTAAAAAGGTTGATATATCAAAACAAATATATCATAAAAATAATGATGAATAGAAATGAAATAAGTGAAATAAATCTTTCAAGGGTTTAATTCACATCAGGCTCACTAAAATCATGTAATAAAAAATGCATCATGTCCATAAATCAATCATAGACTAGATGAGATAGAGAAGATGTAAAATTTTGATTAGGGAGAATAAAATTGTTAAGAAGGAGCATAACCAATTTGAGGATCCATGTTATACCCAATTATGGAATCACTTATCACAACACATTGTGTGAGGCAGGGTTCTAAATCCTATGATCTAACCCAATCAAATAACAACCCTAAAAGAGTCCTATTATTTAATATTTCACTAATCTAATAACAAGAAAAGTAAATATAATTTAGTGCACACCAAAGATTGTGGCAAAAAGTGGGGGTTATTAAATAAAATAAATCAAAACATATATAGGGAACCTCAAATAAATTAGGTATGAGTAACAACCTAATATATAAAATATGGAGATTAATATTATTTGAAATAACACTTATGCTACTTCTAACTACTAAAAGAGAGGAGAAAAAAGTTAGAATATACTTACCTAAATGTGAACCCATCAAGACTCAATATCTCCCTTGGCTAAAGGCGTTTCACAAGAGGTTGTTATGGCTCATAAGTATCAATTTGTTAGGATTAAGCATCCAAGACCTATCCATAAGACTAGATTCTTAAAATTAATAAACTAAAGCTAAGTCTCCTCTATTATAATGGTGGAAGATTAGATTGTGAAAAATGGATATGCCATTTGAGCTAGGTTGACCTGATCAACCTAGCATGTTTTCAGGCTAACTCACTAGGTTTGTGTTAGGTTAGTCAGGAAGCTAACAAACCAAATTATAGAAAAGGGTCCCTAAATTATACTAGGTCAACCAAGTTGACCTAGTATGTTGAATAAGTCAAAAGGGTGCCAAGTAAGGAAATTAAGGATGAAAAGAGGAAAAACACTAGAAGACTATGCAAGGGAGGAGAAACAACTTGGGGAAAGGTTTTAGGAACTAGTTGGATTGGTAATAATGTGGTAAAAAGGGACAATAATGCTACACTACACCAAAGGTCTTCCCACCCCTTTCTCAGTAGACCCCTTAGGGTGTCCACTTATAAATAATTGGTCTTGATGGGTTCCTTCAAGATGTAAACTACCAGTAATTGATAAAAGGTTAAAAATATTATGTGTATACATATGGGGATATAAAAAAGGTGGCTATCATGTTAGAGGATGTCTATGCCATCTTGGGTCTACCTATAGTAAAAACATAGGTAACCATAGGGATACCAAATAGTTAGAGGAGAGGAAAGCCTTAGCCATGTTGGAGAAAGGCTTAGAGTTGATACTACTAGGTAAGAGGGTGAGTATGTTTGATGTCTATACATCATAGATTTTGAAATTTTGAAAGGATATGATAGGCCTTGTGATACAATACATGTTATGTCATAAGTTATATGGCAAGGTACCACTATTCATGGTAGCCTTGATCAGGATGATATTGGAGGAGCAAGTGTTATATGACCTAGGTTTAGTCATCTAGTTCCAGCTAGTACATGATATGTACAAGATGCTAATTAAAGGGAAGAAGACCATAGGACTGATCATATTATTAGCAACTTATATCTATGAGAGATTTCCTGTGTACCTATCAGTTGGGTTGTCCCATGCATTTGATGATAGGTTACCTTGAGTAGTGAGATGTAAGGAGGACTAGGTAGCATGAGCTATAGAATATGAGAGAGATGCATATCTAGCAATAATAACATAGATGTCAAAGATCCAAAATCAGTTGATGGATTCATAGATGTAGGCAACACACCTATAAGGATAAGTAGAGTGATTGATATCTTAGATGACATCTTTACAACATAATATTCAGAGGATTCAAATTGAGGCCTTAGGAGGCAACTTGGCTAGACCATAAGATAGACAATATGGGACCCAACCATAGAGTTAGGGAATAGTATATGGCTACATTGGTTTGTATCAAACTCATGAGATGTAATATATAGAGTTTTAGAATATTTTTTTTGGATGTGTATGTTGCCATTATGGTTAATTATAGTTGTTCATTGTGGTTTATGCTATGTATGATTAGGATATATTTCTTTCTAGCACATGTATTTAGCTTTGTTGTATATATTATAGGAAATATATGAGATGTGGTTTCTTTTCTAGAATTATGAAAAACACATACATGGTTAAAATTAAATAGGAAAAAGGACTTGGAAAAATATAATCAATCAAGAAAATCCATTACACACTATTTAAAGATGGTAAATGTGTAATAACAAAAGATGAATAAGTATAAATAACCAAGAAAAGGCAAAACAAGATGGTAAATAGGAATTTGTTTTTAAACTAATGTGAAATATTTTTGCACCAAATTAAAAAAAATAGAATCATACTAATATCACATCATGAAATATGATAAATAAATCAATAAAATGGAATATATGTAAAAGGTTAAAAATTCTATAAAAATAAATTAGTTAAGTCAGTCAATCATAATAAATCATGCTAGGAAGTATGAAAGAAAAATAAAATTGAAAGAGATTGGTCTTGAATTGATCATACTAATTCAAGCTGGAAAGTTTGAAAATTCAATAAACCATTAAAATGTTCCATGCACTTAGAAAATAAGAAAATAACAAAGTGAAAGAAAAATTAAGTAAGCCTAAAACATACCAACTCAAGATTGGAAGCATTTGAAATGATGTGTAACTTCATAATCAATTGGATCTTATCTCAAATTTGACACATGTAATTTGGATGGTGACTTGGGCATTAGAATATTTTTTCTAGAGGACCGGATCTAATCCATGGTATTACACTAAAAAATGACAAAGAGAACACCACTAGAGTGGAATAAATAGGGTAATCAAGTAATCAAGGATGTGGGTAATAGGAAGGAAAAGCTGGTAATTTTTTAGGATGGCAAAGTCCTATTCATGGTCTTACAAATAAAATCACAAATGAAATCCCAAGGGGAGTGATCAGTACATAAAACAATATTTATGAAGAGGAAATATAAGGGAAATAAGGAATGAAAAAGGGAGTGTATAAAGCAAGAGTTATGTATCTTATGAGAATACCTTAGGAGGTAAGAGGCATACTAAGGACATGAGAAGACACTAACTCATGAGGGTAGTGTTGACCAAATTTTACTTTTAGGTCAAATTTAGACCCATATAGGAAAAAAAAATTGGTTTTTAAGATGTTTATGGGTCTAAATATTTTTCATAGGCTATATTATAGTTCATTTTATGTTATGTAATGCATTTTTAGCCTTAGTCATGGTCTAATATTTATCATTTTCAGTCATTTAGTGGGCTTTTAAGGGTCATAAATGAAAGTGACACACTTAACAAGGTGAAAAAAATTAATCATTTCCATTAAAATGTAAAATAGGTCATATTACATATCAATTATATTAGTTACATTAGAATCTTGTAGGTTTTTTAACTAAAACTCAAGAAACTAACTAAAAAATGGAGCATTTGGCACTTTTATGGCCCATGGGGGAGGGTGACATGTGGGAGAAGGTGATGGAACATATATTAATATTAATAAAACTCATCTCAACATTTAAAATTTTCTTTAAGTTCTATTTTAAATATAAAACCATTCTTCTTCTTCTTTTCCTTTCTAGGCATACAGAAGTGACCAACAAGTTTATGCTTAATAAGGATAGCTCAAGAGGTTTTAGGGAAAATTATTTTTTTAATTCATATTAAAATTATATACCTTAATTTATGTATAAATATTTCAATTTTTGATCAAATTTTGTTTATGAATCATCCTTTAGAAGATAACTATGTTTATTTACTTATTATTTCATGAACCCTATAGGTTTTGCTCCATTTTGGCCATATCCATATGAACTAGTTGGTGATGTTGAATCTGAAGGATATTTTATACCCTATAATATGGTATAAATACTTATTTTCATGTTTAATGGTGTTTTTATGGTCAAATTTGTCCATGTTGAAAGGAATGTGCCACCATGTGCAGTCTCAATCAAGTTCTTCTTGCTTAAAGAATGTTAATTTATTATAGATTTCTAATGTAGTTTTAATATGGTTTAACATAGGTCTCAAGGACATATTATCATATATATCAATGTTTAGTTCCATAACAACATGTCTTAATTAGATATGCAGTCATGAATACCTCACAACCAGGTCCCATCTACTCTTCAGCTTTAGTCATGACTTGTAAAGGTTCAGAGGATGTTTATATAAGTGTTATGAAGGTTTATAAGTTGTATAATATCCTATTATAACATGAAATAGTATGTTTTTATTTCAAATACTAAATAAAATTCTAAGGTAGTCATGTAACATACTCATTATCTGCCTACATACATGAAAACATGCACCTACAGGTACCCTCACATGACCAAGCATGTTGGAAATAAATTTAGGATTGGATCAAGGTATTTTTTATGTAAAATAGATATTTATAACCCTTTATATAGGACTAATACTTATAAAATGGAAAAAAATGCACATTATCCATACTTGTATTCAGTCTAATATGGAATTGTACCTACAGGTGCCATGAATAAGAAGTCCATGTTGAAAAGAAGGTGTTGACATTTTTTTCAAGTGTTTAGAATGTTAATTATGTTTTTGAAAGTATGGATACATGTTTGAAACCCATAACAGGTCTAAATCAATGCATATTGCCCATGTTCTACCCACTGCATGTATACACTAAAAACCCACACATAAGGGTGCCTTAGCAGGGGGTTAAAGAGCTATTTTGAAATGATAAACAAGTGGTGAAACTATTTATAACACATAACATGTGACAAAACCCAAGTCATACCTATTTTAAACATAAAATGTAAAAATTAAAGGGTAATCATATTGGAACAACAAGAGATTAAACTATGGGAATGTTTCTCCAAAAAGTGAAAATAGAGGTCCAAGGGGTTTTTGTGGACCTCTTACAACATGTTTTAAAATGGTTTAAAAACATATAAAGGGATTAATATTATATCATATATTATATATAAGAGACATTATAAATATGGGAGTTAGAAAATAAGTGGAGGATAAGAGTTGTAGGACTCAAAGTTGCCCTAAAAAACACTGTAACACTACACTAACATTTACAAGTTTGGAGTTGTGAATGGCCTTTTTACATCCTAAGAAGAAAATAATGAAAAATATCATGTATATAATTGTTACATTGTTAGGATTATATAAAAAATTCCATTAAGTTCATCAATAACTGTTGATTTATAGTTTTCCAAGCTTATGGACACCTACAGGTGTCCCTCTACATGTCTTATGAGCATGTACACCTATGAAGGTAGTTAATGACTCAGTCAATGTGTTTGATGTTGTTTTAGCTGATAAAAGTAAATAAAATGTTACTTAAAGTTATATTAAACCATCAATCTTAAAATTAATTCTCTCTATATCATAACCAAAGTCTAAATATCTAGTATGCTCACCTATAGGGGTCAAAGAGGCAAGGGTTTATAGTCATTACAGGGAAAGACTTAGTTTTGATATTAAGGTACATTAAAATTTGTTAAAAGGAGGTCAAAATTTTGATAAAATAAATTATCACCTCCATGAATATCATGGTGACCTAAATTATCTATAAAAAATGTAAAACAAGCCTATTTAGACATCTTACAACCTTATATGCACCTAAAACAATCATTATTCAGTCTTAAACATGAGATGGAAATAAGAGATGAAATTAATTATCAATATAGAGAGGGTTAAAAACAACTCAAAATTCCTCATTATTAATTAATAATATGTTTTAAAAATCTGTAGGACTCCTTCGATATTAACATCTACTCTTCCTATTAGCCCAAAAGTTGCAATCCATATAATAAGCTAGGAAACACGTGTTGTTTAATGGGTAAGAACACATAATTAAAATAGGGAGGATTTTTTGGGTGAATTAAAAACTTAATTATAATTAAATGGATATGATTACGATTTTGGGAAAGCCTAATAATCTTGGAGCTAGTATTGGGAGGCAATTTTTAGGTGGAGGTAAAAAATGCAAGAAAATTATCTTGTTAGAGGCCTTTTTTATGCATTTCGAGTTAGTTAAATGCCTAAATAAATGATTATGACTAAAAAATTTTGTAAAAATCCTCATTGTGACATAATAAAACTTCCAAATACTTCACTTTCCCTTATGGAAGAGGGATATACCTCACTATTTTGTCTCATAGGTCAACTAAACACAAAAAATTAGGGTTTGGCAAAACAAACTAATGAGGTAAAAATGGGAAAATGAACTTGATTGAAAGTTTGGTAAACCTAAAGAAAAATATTTTTATGTTTATTAAATTATAATATTTTCTATAAAGTACTATGTCAGGCTCATACCTCTCAAAATAACCAAAACACCCTTGCACATAGTCCAACTAGATAAGCTTCCATTAGGCCTAGTTGGTGAATGAAAGGAAGAAATGAAAAGGAGTGCTGGGAAATTTGTGTGGTGACCTTGTAATATTTAATGAGTTTTAAAAATTTATAAAACACAAACATAAGCATGAAATGTCATTCCAAGTATCCAAATCTAGGTGGATGCATGCTAAACCCATTTGGCCTTGAAGGGACCTAGAACTAATTGGGAGTCCAACCTCATTTCTATCTCTTTATCAGCTATCCAAATTATTATAAAATGTTAAGGATATGTAATTAGACATTTATAATATTTTTTATGCAAATATAATTTTTGGAAAGCTAATTTTAACTCAAATATAGTCCAAACATGCAAGAAAGGTGGAAACAATCTTAATAGGGTGATTTCAAGTGGTCATATCTCCTCTAAAACTGTACATGGATACTAAAGGATTTGAGGGGTTACTAGGGTATATAAAATTCATTTGTATTATATTTATTGGTAGTTATAATTTTGTATATTTATGAATAAATGTTAAGGAAAATGACCTAAAACCTTTGAAAACCCTCAGTGAAGATCTGATGAGGAAAACAAGCTTGGAAAGATATCCAGATGACATAGTTTGACCATGAAAATGATTGGAACTTGTAAATTACTCACTTATTATCCCTCCCATAATTTTTATCTATAGGAATTTATATGGATAGGGTGTAAAATATGATAGTTTTGGTCATTTATTATTTTTATAGGTTATAGAAGATTTATAAAGATGAAATAAAGTTTGGGAGGAATATATGGACTTAATATAACTCGCTATGGTCATATTATGGTTTTAAAAAAATTCTATGTGTTATAGAAATATCTCTCATCTTAGCCAATCAAAACTAGCATAATGAACATAATGGTGAGAAGGGTGAAAACTCCAAGTGTGAGCATTTTTAAGTACTACTTAAGATGTCTCAGACCACAAAGAGTCTTTCCAAGTTTCATCTAATCCTTCCCATTGATTCACATGGAAAATTGTAGCTAATTTTGAGTCCAAGTGTGAGGGGTGACTAAAAAAGGTGGTTTTTAGACTATAGGCAATGATGGATTTCTTCCAAGAATTTATAGATGCATAGGACTACAAATGATGCATGGAAAGGCATGCTTGAAACCCTTCCCCATAATTTTAATCATCATATATATCCATAATAAGTTTTTTTATGTTCAAATAAGTAAAAATCATTAAGGTAGTTTTTTGAGTCAAGACAAGGAGTTTCATGCCACTTTTCATAAGTTTTATGACTTGTACAAGGGACCTTTGGACTTCCCTTATCCTTCCCTTCTTACAAATGCTATAAATATTAACTCTTTTAGATATTTTGAGTAGCTTTCATTGGTTGATGTGAAACCCTAACTAGTTTTACTTGAATGTCTCTTCAAGAAATAAAAATGTGAATTTCCCTACTTACATGATATTAAATTGAGTGTTGTTGAAATCTTATTAGTCATTTCTAGTAGAAGATTATCTTTTCTAACATGTTATCCTTGATTATTCACCAAGCGAGAAAAAAATTAATTGTTACTAGTCTTTATTAGTGTTATATTTTAAGTTTAAAAGTATTTTATAAGTGGTTAATTACTATATTATCCCAAATAATCATTCATTACCCTACTAAGTATCAAACTACCTTTTGAACCTAGCATATGAAACATTGATGTAATAATTTGTCTTGTGTTCTGAGTTTTGTGTGAGGAAGGCTTTGTTTTACTCTAGGTAGTATAATTTAAATCAATAGGAGGAAATTTAATATTGGTACATCACCTTTTGTTTTTATTAGTTTGTCTTCTTAACCCTTTTCATACCAAGTTGATAAATAATAAAGTGTTTCAAAGAGTGCATCATGGGAACTAGCCATTTTAGAGATTCATCTCACCAAATTGTTTACCCACAACAAGTGGTATTTTTCCATTGTGCCACTTGGATGAGGAGATCTAGGAATATCCTCAAGAGGTGAAAATCCAAGTGACAATATTTTTTGGCATGCTTGATGGGATTTTAGGTCATAGAATATTGTCTAAGATTGGTGTTGGTCTTAGCATATTTGTAGCTATAACAACATCTAAATTTAGTTTCTAGTGACTCTAATAAGTTTCCAAATCTTTGGTTGTTGATTTGTCCTTAATTTCCATGCCAAAGGTGACCATTAGGTTTGCTACTAAAGGTATACCCTTTGATTTTGTGTAATTTCCTTTGTATTATGTTAAAAGATTCAGATTTGTGAACACTAATACTTATTCAAGAGAGTTGGTGTTTAAGAATTCCAAATTACTATTGAGTTTAACCCCTAATAATCCTATTCTACATTCTAATATGACTTGGATATAACCTTTTATAGCCTTCACTAGATCATCTCCTTTGAATCTTGCCCAATATGACCAAATTCCTAGAGTAACCCTTAAGAGAGTTCCATATTTTAGTGGATATGGTCCTACTACACTCATTGAGCACATTAGAAACATATAAAACTTCTATAATATCCATAACATCACTAAATAGAGTGTATCCATTAGGTTATTAGCATTTTATTTCAAAGGGAAAGATTTAGATTGGTATGGGACTCTACCTAAATATTCCATTGCTTCATGCGATGAACTAAGAGATCTATTGTCTAAGAGGTATGAAGAGAAGAGTGACTATCTATCACTAGCTAAACAACTAAGCACTATCAAGAGGGATCCTTAAGATTTTATTCAAGATTTTAACTCTAGATTTCAAAAACATGGGATAGGATCCTAGCCCTTGTGAGACCTGCACCAAATTATACCTTCATGTATTACCTAAAGGAATTGAAGAGTGATATATCCATGATTATACAATCCATGTCTTGGAATACACTACCTACTACCTATGAGATAACTATTAATGATGATAACTATCTTGTTCAAGTAGGTAAAATTGCTACTAGACCACCAATTACATCGTTTCTTGATTTATAGCCTCCTAGTCAAGTTGCATTACCTACCTTGGCTCGTTTGCCTAATAGTCAAGGAAAGTATAATATTTCCCATAAGAATGAGATTAATGAATTCAATACTTCTATTAAAAGTTTTACTAATGAATTGGTTTCTCTTAAAAGGCAACAACCTCAAAGTTACAAGTCTTAACACTCTTACAATCAATTTGGACAAGTAAATAGGCCTCCTTTTCAAGGTATTGCTCAAGGACAAGGTCAAATAACTCAAGATATGAATAAAAAAAGTTAAAATACTAATATTATAAATATATTTTCCCCACTCAAAACATCCTTTTTAAGTAACAACTATGATATCCTTCATATGACCAAAATCAAGACCAAGTTCCATATGCTGATGAAATGCATAATCAAGCCATGACAATGCAAGGTAATTAAGCATCTCAAGTTTAAAATTTTTATGTTCCAATTCAAAATATAATTGAAAATGGATAAAAAATATATGATTCTACTCTTATAGATCATTTGTATGGATATTTTTGTCCCTTCAGTCATTTTGGAAATTCAAGTAATATGAATGCTAGTGTATCCTCTAACACTAGGTCTAAGAAGAGGGTTTTTTAAGAGACACAAGGGGAAAATAAAGAACCTATTTTGACTCCTAAATAACCTCCAATGTTATTTAGTACAACTCAAATCCTAAGGTGTAGGAGATTCATAAATTTCAACGTTTAAAACTAGCTCCTACATATACATCTTCACAAGCTACACCACAAGGTACTAGTACATCTAAAGATCCAATCAAGGTGATAAATAATTTTATTAATGTGGTATAAAATTAATAATTTACAAGTGAAATTTTAATTATGGGATTCATTAACAATACTGGGACAAAAATATATCTTTCAAAAAAAATGCTTGGATTAGGTAAGCAAGTTGGATCAACTGGGAATGAAAATGTTGTCAAGGTGAATGGAACTCAACCCATTGATGGAAAAGTGAATAAAAATTATAATAATCATCATTTTTATGTATCCCTAATCATTAGTGACTATTTAGTTATGAATTGTATCGTATATAGTGGGGTTATTACTTTAGTTATGCCCAAATCAATAGTGGATAAAATAAGCCTCAAGTATGAGGTAATGGATAAAGGAGTTCTATAATTTGATGGATCACCAGAAAAGACCTTAGTAGTAGTCAAGGATTTGAATTTTATTTTACATTCTTGTCCTAATTTTTCCATCCCTCGTGATGTGGTTTTGGAAAAATTACCTCCATACTTTTCTCTTTGTTTGTTAAGATAATTTATAACCAAGATAGGTGGATACTTGGAAGCCAATTGGTCATATATGTTGTTAATTAAAAAGTATGGTATTAATGTGAAGATTGAATCATAGTATATAAGTAAAAATAATTTATATCCCTATATTACTAAGGTTAAAATTTTCAATTATGTTATTCTTGATGAAAAAGAGATTCACATGGACCAATCTCCAACTTCTTCTCTTGAAGGAGTTTCTAATTTGTATCTAGATGAATGAGGAGATGAGAATTATGATCATGAAAATTAAAAATGAATAGAGTAATATGGTATTATAGTGTATTATATTCATGATGAGGACTATTTCATGAAAATTTTGATGAAGCCAAGTGAAAACATAGATGGTTTATGGCATCTATTCTTTGATGGATATAGAATCAAGGTTGAAGCAGGTGGTGGAGCAATGTTAGTTTCTCCATCCAAAGAAAGGTAATAATATACTTTAAAATTTGAATTATATTGTACTTATAATTTGGTATAATATGAGGGCCCCATTCATGGCCTTGAGTGGGATAGGAAAAGAGGTGTGAAAGAGTTGCAAGTGTATGGTGATAGTGAATTAGTTATGAACCAAATAAGAGGCCAAAATATGACTAAGAACTCTTTTTAAGTCCTATAATAATAGAGTGTGGGTTTTTTTAAAATATTTACAAGACTTAAACATTAAATCTATCCCAAAAAAAGACAACAAACATGTTGATATGTTGGCATTAATTGGAGCTCAGTTTGATGTTGCAAAGGGGATCAGAGAAGATAAGAACCAACCACATCTCAAGGTGATTTTAAGTCCCTCTATACCTAATAATGTAAATAATTAGAAAGGATTTTATGTTTTACCAAAAATATTTCATTTCCTATAAGAGGAGGTTGATTTTTCCTTAAAGAATCAGTCTAAACTACAACAACAATATGAAGGGTAGATTGTACAATTAATGACAAACAAGCTACCTAAAGTCTTAGTGACACTTGAGAGTATATTAAATGATGATAACTAGTTGAATAAGGAAAATTTAATCATGTATAGTAATAGAGAAAACTATGAGAGACTACAAATCTATAAGGATAAGTTGCTCGCTCTTGTGAACATATGTACTAATGAAGAGAAACATGCTTTCATTAAGTTATGCAAGGAATTTTTTGATGTCTTTAAATTTGAATATAGTGATTTAAAGGGTTTTGATCCTAACTTATCTCAACATAACATAGATATATATGATAATTATAAGCCTATCAATAAATGGTGAAGGCTAATCAATCCTAATATTGAGCCTCTCATGAGAAAGGATCTTACAAAGTTCATTGGGTCTAAGATCATTTTTCCTATTAAGCAGTCATCATCTTGGTTGGAAAACTTAGTTCCTATAAGGAAGGAGAATGGTTAAATTAGGATATGTGTTTATTTTAGGGTCTTAAATATAGTTTCTTTTAAGGACCATTATCCTCTTCCTTCCATGCAGTAGATTTTGCAAGTTGTGGTAGGTAGTGAAAGATTCTCACTCCTTGATGGATACTCAAGGTATAATCAAATTTTTTTAATGTAAAGTAACCAATATAAGACAAAATTTACTAATAAATGGGGTATGTACATTTATAGAAAAATTCCTTTTAGTTTGTGTAATGCTGGTGCAACATTTAAATGTGTAATAGATATAGCTTTTCAATGTCTAATAAATGATATAGTGTTGGTATATCTTGATGATATCATAGTTTTTTATAAGGATGCAAGGGATAATTTGAATCATGTTAGGAAAATTTATGAGAGATGTAGAGAGTTTGTAATTTATATTAACCCAAAAAAGTGTGTGTTTTTCTCTATCAAGGTAAATTTTTAGAACACATTATATCAAAGAAAGGCCTATCTATAGATCCTGAAAGGGTGAGTGCAATCTTGGCATTAACTTTTCCCAAACACAAGAAATGTTTTCAGCGTTTGTTTGGAAAAATAAATTTCATAAGGAGGTTTATTCTTTATTTTTCTAATTTATTCAAGACTCTAACCTCTATACTAAGGAAAGATGGAGTGTTTACATGGACAAGAAGAATGAAGGAATGTTTTGAAGAGGTTAAACAATCTATTGCTCAAGATCCAACTATTTCAAGTCCTAATTTCTTAAAGTAATTAAACTTGTATAAATTTTAAAATGAATAAGTAATCTCTTCCATGCTTAATCAAATAAATAAAACTTGGAGTAGCATATTTCCTTCTTTACTCAAGGTTTGGAAGGTTATGGGTAAGAGACACCTATCTAGAGAACTAAGTACTTTCAGTTACTAGAAGTATAAATAATTTTAGGCATATGTTATCTAAAAATAGGATTCATATATTGGTACCTCATCCTAGTGTCAAATAATTCCTTTTTAGTAGATATTTGATTGAAAAAAGGGCTGTTTGGATCACAAAAGTGATGGAGTATGATGTAGAAATCAAGACAACCAAGCTAGTGAAAGGAAAGGGGTTATGTGATAACATTGGTTCATATTTGAGTGAATAAAAGGAAGTTTTTTTAACTCTTTATGATGATCCTATGATATTTTCATTTTCATAAATGAGGATTTGGACACAAGATATGATCCATTTTATTCAAATCAGTGAGTGTCCATAAGGTCTTGATAGGACTAAAATAAGGCAATTCATATTATAATCTATTCTTTATGTACTTGTTGATGGAGTGTTTTTTAGGAAGGACTTATTATGTGTGTGATATGTGTTTAATCAGATAATTTTAAGAAAATATTTTATGAGTTTCATGGTGGACCAACTCATGGTCACTTTGCTCTAAGAACCGTAACTACTAAGATTATCATAGTTAGATATTTTT
The DNA here is from genome assembly GCA_037957365.1 of Torreya grandis. Taxonomy (NCBI): domain Eukaryota; kingdom Viridiplantae; phylum Streptophyta; class Pinopsida; order Cupressales; family Taxaceae; genus Torreya; species Torreya grandis. The sequence continues at coordinate 651,811 of JARHVA010003841.1, forward strand.
GGCCTAGTTTGTTTAAGGACAATCATTCTTGGGTAAGGAAATATAAAAAATGTGATATCTTTCATGGTAATAAAAATCCTTCAACCTTTCCCCTTCATCTAATACAAGTACACCAACCTTTTATGCAATAGGCTATAGATTTTATAGGTCTAATCAACCCACCTTCTAGTGTTAGCTATAAGTGGGTGTTGACTACTAAAGATTACTTTACAAGATGGGTAGAGGTTGTTTCTCTCAAAGAAGAAAAATAAATTTCAGTTGTAGACTTCTATGAAGGCATAATCACAAGTTTTGGGGCTCTTTTAATAATAATTTTAGACAATGCATTAGATTTCCTTGGAATTAAGACAAGTGAGTGTGATTTGAAACATAGTATTTATCTTAGTGCTTCCTCAAAGTATTATCTAGAAGGGAATGGATTAGATAATTCCATCAATAGAATATAATTAGGATCATAAAAAAAATAATGATGGAGAATCAAAGAACTTGGCATTTCAATTTGAATATAGCTCTTTAGGGTGATAGAATCACTCCCAAGAGAGAAATTGGAAACTCACAATATATACTTGTTTATGGGAGAGAAGATAGACTACCTATTTCACTTGAGCTAGTAGCCTTGGATCTCACTTACCAATTGGATTTGATGGAAAATGAAAGCATGGAGATCATATCATGTGAGTTGATGGAGCTTGAGGAAACAAAAGATCAAACAATGAAAAATATGAGAGCTCATCAAGATCAAATAAAGAGATGCTTTGACAATAAATCCATGCAAATAATATTCCAAGAGGGGGAGATTTTTCTAAATTGTGATGAATTTAGGGCTAATCTTGGAAAACACACAAAATTTGATGCTTTATGGAGTGACTTTTATGTTATCACCCAATAAAAACAACACAATGCTTCCCAAATTTCAAAGTTGGATGGAGAGGAACTTCACATCCTAGTCAATGGAATATATCTCAAACATTTAAACTAAGGTCCTCCTCTCTCCTTGTACATAATTTTTTTTCCTCATTTTCCCTAAGTGCTTATGCACATGTTTGAGTCTTGTTGGTGTCTTGTTTTGTTTTATTTTTGATTTGTGTGTTGTAATTGTTTTACATGTCTTTAAGGTAAATCCTTATAATTATTTTCAATATTGCATTAACTCCCTATCCCATGGATTGATAAGGCTACTAGTCTTTAGTATAGTAGGTGTACTACACCTATGAGTCACCATTTTGTTGACCAAATTTTACTTTTAGGTCAAATTTAGGCTCCTACAAGTAAAAAATTTATTTTTTTAGATGTTCATGGGTATAAATCTTTTTAATAGGATATATTATAGATAATTTGATGTTATCTAATTCATTTTCAACCTTATTTATGGTCTAATAGGTTTATTTGTCATTTTGAGTCATTTAGTGGGCTTTTAAGGGTCATAAAAGCAAGTGACATGCTTATAAAGGTGACTAGGTGTCATTTTTACCTTAAAACATAAAATAGGTCATATTCCCTATCAATAATTTTAGTTACATCATAATATTATAGGTTTTTTAACTAAAACTGAAGAAACTAACTAAAAAAGGGAGTATTTAGCACTTTTATGGCCCATGGGGGAAGAGGAAACATGGGATAATGTGATATAACATATATTTATATTCATAAAACTCATATAAATGTTTTAAATTCTCTATAGGTTTGATTTTTAAGCCAAAACCATTCGGATTCTTCTTTGCCTTTCTAGACATATAGAAGTGACCATCAAGTTTATGCTTAGTACATATAGCTCAAGAGGTTTCAGGACAAATTCCTATGTTATTTGATATTAAAATCATATACCTTCATTTAAATAGTAATATTTCAAGGATTGATCAATTTTTCTTTATGAATAATCTTTCACACGCTGACTATGTTCTTTTGCTTGTTATTTTATGCACCCTATAGGTTTTGATCCATTTTGGTCAGGTCCATAAAAAAAATTGGTAAATTTTGACTTTATATTATGTTTTATACCTTATAATATTGTATCCATACTTATTTTCATGTTTCATGGTGTTTTTATGGGAAAATTAGTCCATGTTGAAAGGAAGGTGCCACCATGTGCAGTCTTAGTCAAGTTTTTGTTTTCAAAATGTTAGTTTATTGTAGAGGTCTCATTTTGTTGTAATATAGTGTCCCATATGTCTAAAGGACATATTATCATATCTCTCCATGTTTGGGCCCATAACACCATGCCATGATCAGTTATGTAGTCATGAATACCTCACAACTAACTCCTATCTACTCTTCAACCTTAGTCATGACTTGTAAAGGTTCTAATGATGTATATATATAAGTGTGATACAAGTTTTATATATTTAATATATTCTATTATAACATTAAATATTGTGTTTTTCTTTTAAATAGTGAATAAAATTTTATGGTAGTCATGCAACATACGCACTATTTGCCTGTATACATGAAAACATACACCGATAGGTGCCCTCATAGGACCAAGCATGTTGAGAATAAAGTTTAGAGATGATAAAGGTATTTTTTGATGTAAATTAGATATTTATAGCCATTTATATATGAATAAAACTCATCAAATGGTCAAGCAATGCACATTGTCCATACTTGTACTCAGTCTAACATAGAATTGCACCTACAAGTGTCATGAAGGAGTCCATTTTGAAAGGGAGGTGTTGACATTTATTCAAAGTATTTGTAATGTGAATTATGTATTTTAAATTATGGATACAATTTTACAAATAATAATAGGTCAAAATAAATTCATATTTCCCATGTTCTACCCACTGTGTGTATACAATAAAAACCCATACGTATAAGTGGCTTATCAAGGGGTTAAGGAGATATTTTTAAAGGATATAAAAATAGTGAACATAATTATAAAAAATAACATGTGATAAATCCAAATTAATACCTATTTCAAACATTAAATGGACAAATGAAAGGTTAATAATGTTGGAACAGTAAGAGATTGAATTTTTGGAAAGTTTCCCCAGAAAGTGAAAATAAAAGTCCAAGGGGGTTTTATGGACTTCTTACAACATGTTTTCAAGGGGTTTAAAAACATATAAATAGGTTAATATTTTATCCTATAGTATATAAAAGATACATTCAAAATATGGGAGGCATAAAGTAAGTGGAGGATAGGATTTGAAGGCCTCGAAGTTGCCCTAAAAACACTGAAACACTACACTAACATCTACATGTTTGGAGTTGTGAATGACCTTTTGACATCCTAAGAAGTAAATATAACACACTCTCATGGATATAATGGTTCCATTGGTTTTATGATATAAAAAATGGAATAAATTTCATCAATATATGTTGATCTATTGTTTTCCAATCTCATGGACACCTATAGGTGTCCCTCTATAGGTCTTATGAGCACCTGCAATTTGGAAGGTAGTTAGTGACTCAGTCAAGGTGTTTGATGGTGTTTTAGCATATAAAATTGAATAAAAGGTTAATTAAGGATACATGTGACCCTTAATATTAAAATTAAGTCTCCCTATATCATAAATAAAGTCTAAATAGCTAATGTGCTCACCTATAGAGGTCAAAGAGGTAGGGGTTTACAGTCATGATAGGGAAGGACTCAATTTATATCTCAAAGTGCTTGAAAGTAAGTTAAATGGAGGTTAAATTTTTTATAAAATCCATGATCACATAAATTAATACCATTATGACCTCCATGAGCTACAAATAATGTAAACCAAGCCTACTCAGACCTCTTATAGCCCTGTATGCACCTACAGTAGCCATTGTGTAGTCTTGAGCATGATATGGATGTAAGAGATGACATTGATTATCAAGAGGGAGAGGGTTATAAAAAATTAAACATTATTCATGGTTTATAAATATTTTTTTTTACAAGATCTAGGTGTCCTTAGATATTAATGTCTACTCTTCCTATTATCCCAAAAGTTATTGTTAGTATAATGATTGAGGAAACCCATGTTGCTTAATGGGTAAGATTAAAGAATTAAAAAAATGAGAATGTTTTTGGGTGAATTAAAAAATTAAATATAATTAATTTTATATTATTAATTTTTTTTTAAATCCTAAGAGTCTTGGATCTAGTATTCGAAGGTCATTTTTAAGTGGAGGTAAAAAATACAAGAAAATAATCTTTTTAGAGGCCATTTTTGGGCATTTTGAGTTAGTTAGGTGCCAAAATAAATGTGTCTAAATAAACCCTTTGGTAAAAATCATAATTATTACCTAATATAAATTTTAAAACCTTAAATTTTACTTAAAGAAGAGGGATATACCTCAATAGTTGTCTTAGAGGTCATCTAGTCAAGAAAAATCAAGGTTTGGCAAAACAAACTAATGAGGTCAAATTGGTTAAAGGAACATGATAAAAATATTTATAAACCTAAATAAATATAAATTTTATGTATTAAATTAAAATTTATTCTATGATGTTTTATTTTAGGCTCATACTTCTCAAAATGACCAATTCACCCTTACACACAGTCCAACTAGACAAGCTTCCATTAGGCCTAGTTGGTGAATGCAAGGAAGAAATGAAAAGGAGTGTTGGGAAAATTTTTAGTGACATTGTGATATTTAATTATTTTTAAAAATTCATAATACATAAACCCTACCATTAAATATCATTCCAAGTATCCAAATCTAGTTGGGTTCATGCTAAACCTATTAGGCCTTAAAGGGACCTAGAACCAATTGGGGGTCTAACCTCATTTGTATCTCTTAATTATATATATATATATATATATATATATATATATATATATATATATATATATATATATATATATATATATATATATATATATATATATATATATGATTGGAACATGATAAGGAGGTGTAATTAAATATTTTTAATCTTTTGGTATGCAAAAAGACCTATGAGGAAGCCAATTTTAACTCAAAAATAGTCCAAGCATGCAAGAAAGGTGGAAACAAGCACGATATGGTGATTTCAAGAGCTCATATCTCCTTTGAAAATATCCATGGATAACAAATTATTTTTTGAGGGGTTATTAGGGTCACTAAAAATAATTATTTTGGCATTTTTTCATAGTTTCAATATTAGATCTTTATGAAAAAATATTAAGGAAAACTACCTAGAACCCTTATAAACCCTCAGTCAAGACCTGATGGAGAAAAAATATTGGAGAGATATATAGATGACATATTTTAAGCATTAAATTTATTATAACTTATAAATGATTCACTTTTTCTCCTTCTCATACTTTTAAGCTATACAAAATTATACAGATAGGGTGAAAAATAGGGTACATTTAACCATTTTATGTATTTTATAGGTTCTAAAGGAGGTCTAAAATTCAATATAGTTTGGAAGGAATATATGTAATTAATATAACTCATTATATTCATATTATTATTTGAAACAAATTCTAATTTTTTGAACAATAGCTCTCATCTCACTAAGTCAAAATTGGCATAGTGAACATAATGGTGAGAAGGGTGAAAAATCCAAGTGTAAGCATTTTTTGAAGTGTACTTGATAATTATAGGGATATTGATTGTATTTAAAAGTTTCATCGACTCTATCCCATGTATTTTAATGGAAAAATAGAGCCAATTTTGAGGCCAAGTGTGAGGGGTGACTGAAAAAAGAGTTTTTTAGACTACATGTAGTGGTGGCTTACTTCCAAGAGTTTCTAGATGAGTAGGACTACAACCAATGAATGGAGAGGCATGTATTAAACTATTACGATTAATTAAAATAATTATACCTATCCCTAATCTATTTTTGGATATTCAAATAGGTCCAATTTAGAAAGGCATTTTTCTTAGTCAAGACAAGGTATTTCATGCCACTTTCCATAAGTTTCATGACTTGTATGGACACTTGGACTTCCTAAAATTTCATGGTTCATTTAACATATATTTATCATGAAAATTTAATCTATTTTATAATATTTATAGGTTTCCAAGTGACCTTTATGCTTCCATTATCTCATCCCTCTTCCAAATGTTATAAATATTGACTCTTTTAGCTCTTTTGAGAAGCCTCCATTGGTTGATGGTGAAACCTTGGCCAATTTTTTACTTGAATTTATATTTAAAAAATAAAACAAGTGAATTTTACTACTTAAATTCTATAAAATTGAGTGTTATTACAATCTTGTTTGTCTTGTCTAATAGAAGATGATCTTTTCTAGCATGTTATCCTTGATTGTTCACCAATAGTGTAGAAGAGTAATTATTACAAGTCTTTGTTAGTGTTCTATTTTAAGTGTAAAATCTATTTATAAGTTTTTCATGACTGTATTATCTCAATTAATCATTCATTAACCTCCTATTTATCAAACTTCCTTTTTAACCTAGCATGCGAAACATTGATATAACAATCTATCTTGTGTTGTGAGTTTTATGTGAAGGCTTTGTTTTTATATAAGTAGTATAATTTCAATCAATATGATGAAATTTAATATTGGTGCATCACCTTTTAGTTTTATTCATTCTTCTTCTTAACCATTTTCTTACCAAGTTGATACATAGGAAAGTGTTTCAAAGAGTGCATCAAGGTAACTAGCCCTTTTAGATATTCATCTCACCAAATTGTTTACCCATAACAAGTGAGATGTTGTCATTGTGCCACTTGGATTATGAGAGATAGGAATCTACTCAAGGGGTTAAAATAAAATTGAAAATAGGTATATTGTTACAATAAAATGAAAAATGGACCTACTTTTTCATTATGTGTTCCCTACTCTTTAGGACCTCTTACAAAATTTTTGGTCTACTATAAAGATGGGTTACTTGCATGAGAAGGTAGGTAGGAATAAAAAAAATTTATTGTCCTCTTCTTATATAATAGCCTACTACACCCTAAAGGACCTTGTGTCTACCATTAGACTAATTGTGGAGTTTGAAATTTGACTAGAAGAAGGAAATTTGCTTTGAATCGTGTTTTTTAGTGTGATTTGACTTTTAAGAATATTTTTACCTTTTGATATCATTTTATTTTGTTTAAATGATTTAGATTTAATGTTTTTATAAATATTTTTAAGATTACTCCTCTATACATATTTAGAATTACCAATCATGAGAGAGATAGTGAGATACATGAATGAGCTATAAGATAAGGCTAAAGGAATTTAAGTGACTAAATAAAAATACTGACTAGGACACTTAGGATTGATAATGAACTAATATGTCATCTCAAGTATCAACTATGTATATGATTCGTTTACAAAAAGGGAAGAGGTAAAAAGGAGATCTAAAGTGGACTGATGAAATAAGATAGTAATGAGATTGATTATTTAATAACTGATCACATGGTAAAGAGAGATAATAACCAAGGAGAATAGGGTAGGTATAACCAAATCACCATGATAAATTATCTAGTGAAAATAAGGATAAGAAAGGAAAAAAATGATAAAGATAAAATAAAGAGAGTTTTGAGAAAAAACTCTAGGTAAAAGGGGAGGGAAAGCATTTATGCAAAATATAAAAGATAAGCAAGATATAGTACAAGAAGTAAGAAATCATAAATTAGATAAGTAGAAATTTAACATAGTGTCAAATGATATAACACATAGAAATTATATTTGAGCACACATACAATCTAAATATAAATGTGAAATCACCATACATGTGTACATAAATACTAGTAAATCTATCCACACACATTATCCAAGACATTTAATAGGTATATATGGAGCTATAGTCAAACTACTGCTAATATTTCATCAATCTTTAATGAATACTAGGTAAATACTTATTTTTTGATATACTCAATGTAAAAAGTAGGAATGCTACAATGATCATGATGAGGAGGAAAATTAGGCAAAGGGTGGTCAACAGAATGTGTGCAAATAAGATCTATAGGAGATGAAGGAATCATCGATGGAGAAGGATCAACAGGTGAAGGACTTAAAGGTGTAGAAGGATCCATGAATGAGGGACTCATAAATGTAGAAGGATCCATGTGTGAGGGAAAGTCCACAAGTGAAGGAATCATAGGTGGAGGCATATAAGGTTGTGAAGGGACTATAAGAGGTGATGGAACCACTAGATGTGGAACCATAGGATAAGGAGGAACTTTCTTATGGGAATGACCTATGGGAGGAGTGGTATAAGGTTTAGGAATGGATATAAGGTGATATTTGAGATGTTATAAGATGTGATAATGATTAGTGTGATGGGTGACATAGAGGTACCATAGATAATATACCTCACCATACTTGGGAAAATATTCAAGAAATAATTTTAAGGGTTGTATGACTTTATCTAATTATGGGGAAGAAGGATGAAAGGTATAAATATATTTATACAACTTATGACAATGGGTCGAAGAATGGTTATTTATCCCATAGAAGAAATAAATATGCTAGTGAGTGTTTTTAGTAGAAGTATTCATAGAAGGAGGTAAAGTAGGAGTGGAAGAAGCTGAAGAGCACTTATCATCCCATTTGGTTGGTATAAGAGCCATTTTAGGAAAGGGAAGTAAACCATCACCAATGTAAGGTGACGATGAGGAAGGAATAGAACTAGACTCCATGAAAAAAGGATAGTATCATCAATATTAGGAGTGGAAATAATATCAATTATAGTGGGCTTGAAAAAAGGCTCAACTATGGCAGGATCTACTAAGGGAGGAGTGGGATATACATAAGGTCTAAGGAGGGTTTCATGAATCTCAGGGGTAAACCAATGATGGGAGTTAAGGATCATAGAAAAATGGTAAGGCCTAGTCATAACATGAAACATGAGCATAATCTTAAATGGATTCTCAAAAACTAGAGGTGTTGGCACCATCTCTACCTTGTGATAAATGGGAAAATGAAAAAATTAGAAACTATAAGTGAAGGAAAATGATGAGATTTATGAAAAGACTTAAGTAAATAAAAATGATAATGAAAAATCTCAACATCACAAGCCTTGAAAATACCATATAATAATGGATCATCTAAGAAATATCCATCATCATAATCTAGGGTATGAAGATCAATGACATAGGTAGCAATAAACTTATCATTTGATGAAGCATGGTGAATAGAATGCCTAGTCTTAGTGAAGATTAAGGTAATTTCATCACAAGGAGGTTTACAAGAATGAGGTTGTAAGGAAGCAAGAAGATACATGATGAGATTAGGCAAGAGATTAGAAGTTTTGATATTAAAATTAATCTCACTAGGTTCATCATCATCAAAATATAAAAGGTTAGGAAGAATATTACCAATGAGCTTAGGATGCCCATTCTAATTATGGGTTGAACTAATAGGAAAGTTTAGATGTTGAGATTCACATAATGGAACACTTGGAAAAGGATCAAGAATTATAATCTTGAAGATACCACAATCTTAGAATTGTTTAAAACTCCAAGGGTTAGTGTCACTTTGAATCTTGTAAATGGCTCTATTATGAGGGAATTTCATGCATTGGTAGGCAAAAGAAGTAATAATTCTCATGTGGTGAGTCCACTACCTACCAAGTAATATGTTATACAAAAGGGTAAAGTTAAATATCATCACCTTCACATGAATAATGATAGGTGGAATGGTAATGGCAAGCCACACACAACCTAGAGGAGGAATTTACCTTCTATCATATCCTTGGCATGTGCTATGTTTAAAATTAAGATTGCATTCATAATATTTAAGAGACTTAATAAAATCATGATAAGAAACACATGTGATATAACCCTTATCAATAAAGGCATGATTAAAATGGATATCACCAATTTGGATGCCAATGAGTAAATGAGGATCATCTATATGAAGTTGAATCTTGTTGATAATTATAAAAGCTATGAAAATTTTTAGAGAAAGAGAAGTGTATATAATTTCATCAATGTTGATAGGCATCTACTAATATTATTTTGAAATACTATCTTTAAAACTAGATAAAGTTGGCTCTCATCCTATGAGGGGAGGAAGAAGGACATTCATCTCAAAAAAGAGTTGAATGAGGTAATTTATAAGATGCAGGGAAATCATCATGAGTTTAAGAAAAGGGATTTTGGATGGGAGATTAGTGAGTTACATAATGGGATCCCATTCATCATAGCTGAAAAGAAGGTTATTAGATATAATGTTTTAATGGTTAAGGAGATCCTTGAAAGGAGGAACTGAAGTACATTGAAATTTTTGTTCGTAAGAAGAAATTTTTGAACAAGGTGGTAGATCATGTTGAGATGATGAACTAGTTGGTTTAAGTTGATTTTGATAATTGGAAGAAGAAGTGTTGGTAGAAGATTGATTTTCATTAGTATTGGAAGATGATGGAAGAGTGGTATAAATAGAATGGGATGTGTCATCTAAGGGAAACTCATAAATTGGATCATCGAAAGTGATAAGATCTTATTTCCCTAACTCATTTAAATGAGTTGGAGAATAATCTTGGATAACATGATATGTATCATGAGGAGTGTATGTATGTTGAGAATAATGAAAGCCACCACCCTTTGCATATTATTCATGCTAACCACATTCTCTTCAAAAGTTGGTTCAATAAGACTTTCTATGTTATTAGTGGAAGGGGTGGGCTTGTCTTGATTATCTTGAATCCATTTATGATTAGGTAGAGGATCCTTATAGATAGCCAAATGAGCATTTGCTTTATTCAAGGATTGAGTTTTGTAATTTTATTTATATCCTTGAAAGAATTATTATAATCTTGTTGATGTTTACAGATAATGGAATCATGAGAAAAATTAGGTCTAAGAATAAAATCCATAGCTAGATTACAAATTTGTCTACAAGTCTCATGATAATGACCCCAACTAACATGAAACCAATAGAACTTGTTAGGATCATACAAAGATTTCATGTGATGAGAAGGTTCAAGCTCTTGTGGAAGAGGCCTAGGTAGATACTTAAGAAATTTATCTAAGGATAAAGGTTTTTGAACATTAATGTTATTGGGTGAAGAGAAATGAGGATTAGTATAATATTGAGAAGGAGCTAGTTCAGAACAAGGGTTATGAATGACAACTTAAACATTGTGAATGGTATGATAAGAATTAGTAACACAATCATTGGTGATATTGTGGTTTTTATTCTTATGTAATAAATAAGGACCTGTAAAAGGTTGGGGTTGCCTAAATAGATGCATAGGAAATTTTGTCTTTTATCTTGGTCAATAGCCTCCTCCAAGGTACATGGAGAGAGTGTGTGTACTTAATATTATAATTTAGGAAAAATGACATTTGTAAATATATGAAAAATATTATCATCCACCATGTTATTTTCAAATTTATTTGATAAAGTCTTTCATCTCTTAATAAAGGCCTAGGTAGTTTCATTCTCATGTTGTCTAAAATTAATGAAATGGGCCAAAGTGTTTTTAAGAAGGTCATTAGTTTGGAATTATTTAACTAAAGCATTTACTAAGTCCTCCAAACTAGAAATGGAATGAGATCTAAGTTGTTTGTACCAATCCAAGGCATCACCCATGAGAGTTTTGGCTAGGATCTTGGTCATAGTAAACGTGTTTAATTTAACCCAATCCTTGTAAAGATTTCCAAATGTTTTGAGGTGAAGGGTAGGATCAATTGACCCATTATAATAAATTGTAGGTGTTATACTTTTTATATCAATGTTAGTAATTTGATTAGTAAGAGGTGAATTTTATAGATGTTTGATGGTTTTATTGACTAAATGAGGTTGAGGAATGAGACTGCCTTGAAAATATTGTAAAGGGGGAGGTGGAAAATTTTGTTTATGTGTGACCCAAGCCATTAGTTACAAATGAGATTGAATATTAAGGAGGTGGTTTTGCATTCTCATCATTTTATTTGTGTTATGAACTTGAAAGGTATTCATTTAATTAAGAGTTTTCAATAAAAATTGATGTGTTTGATTAACATTAAAAGCATTAGAATTATTATTTGTGTTTGTGTTAGTGGCTTGGGTACCAATGTGTGCATTGTTATGAGCTTGAGAGTAATTTTGAGATTTTGAGGCACTAGTGGCAAAATTCACTTGTGAAGAAAAAGATGGACTAGTGAATGATTGAGAGGAAGAAACACTAGAAGCATGATTGCCTTAGGTAGTAATCAATGAAATAGTAGAATGATTAAGTATTGTGGACCTTATGAGAGTCCCACTATATGTTGAACCTATCATGTTAGTTGAGATATTAGGCATGGAGATATAAGAGGTTAGAGAAGAAGAAGTCATGGCATAAGAAGGAATCAAAATTGAAGGAAGAGGTTGAAAACCAAAGAAAGTGGTACTTTAAAACTCTATTGAGATTGTACGAATAGGTGAATGAGGCTCTTTTTGTTTGACCAATAATCATGAGGTTGTAAATGGTAGAAGGATCTTTTCCTCTGTGTTGAGGAAATTCAAAAATAAAGAAAATCATTTTGAGAGTATATTCTAACTTAGGTTGGTATTATAATAAAATAGGATTATGCTACAAAGAGGTATGAAAAGGGGTCCCATAGTTCATTATGAGAAGAAATATGAACATTACTAGCATATAAAAGAGGATCCCTACTCTATCTATGGGAGAACCTATTAAGATTGGTAAAGTTCATCATGTATGTTGACTATAACTTAGTGTCATTATCCAATAGAAATTCCATGATGAAGGAGAAATAAGAGAGATGAGAAATCAAAGGTCAAAAGAGATGACTAAAACTATATAGGGTCAATTAGGTTGATCTAGTAGAGAAATAGGGTTTGTAAAACTATATAGGGTTTATTGGGTTTATCCAATATAGTTTACAAATAGATTGCCTAAAAATAGATTGCAAAATAAAACAAGCTACCTTTACAAGTAATGAAAAGTAGTAAGTACTAAAAGGAAATAGTTAGCCAATTGGTTTAACATTGGCTAATCCAATTGAATCAAACAAAACAAAATATATCACCCACGTTGGCTAATGTAATATTTTGTGCACACAATTGAGCAAAGAGCAAGCAAACCACTTGAAAAATAAATATAACTAATTGATCAACATTATTGTTTATTATATTATTAAGATTGATTTTAAAATGTGATTGTAAGTTGGTTATAAGCAAGGTACTAGATAACAATCTAAGGATGGTTTCAGGTAATTTGGGCTAAAAAGGATGATAGTGGTAATGATATAAGCTTGGAATTAGGGCCTACCCCCTCACTTCACACACCATAGTGATAAGGGTGTCAAGTGTTTAACCATAATATACCATTAACCATGATTTATACTTGACTAGAGCATCAAGTTAGCTTTTCCCTTAGTGATGAAATCCAAGTAGGTTGGCCTAAGATAAACAAAATCTTAAAGTTATAGTTTATGTTTTGTGGTTTGGCCATGTGTGCATAAAATAGAAATAGTGAAAGTAAGCAATAAACTGAAAATCCACTAATTAAACTATGTGAAATATTCTAAGCATGTAAGAAACTAGAAAAGAAATGTGTGAGATAATTACTAATAGATATGAGGTTAATAACAACTTTTAAATAAGGTATATTTTGAACACTATATGCATAAAATATATTATAGGGTCAAAACAATTAAACATGTACTATGTAAGTAAAGTCTAAAAATGAACTAGGTTGATAGTGTTGATACAATTATTATGGACAACACGTAAAACATAGAACTAGGTTGACAATGTTGATCTAATTAACTATGTAAGGGTAGATTTGAATATTAAAAACTATGAAAGGAAAGATAGAAAAAAATAAATAGATAATTATAAAAGAACCTCAGTGAATCATAGATGTAATGATGAATATTACTGATCTAGAACCTTTAATTGTACTTGAGAAATTTGCAAAATGGGTTGATAGTATCAATCAAGCTATATAAGAACATGATAAAAATTGTTGAAACTATAAGGTTTTCATTAGGTTGACCTATTAGGTTTAACTAGGTGTCTAAAAGGCTAGAAAATTTTACTAGGTCAAGTGGGTTGATTCAGTTATCTATTCCTACAACCTGTGCACAAAGATAAAAAGGTGGGTAGATATAATCAATCTAGAATGTCAAAATATATGATGAAAATGATGATCAAAATAAATTAAGGAAAAAGTGAACAAATCCTTCAAGGGTTATTTTACATCAGGTTCTCTAGAATGTATGCAATCAAAAATGCATCACGTATATGAATTAATCTTGGATTAGATAAGATAGATCATACCTATATTTCCAATTAGGATACACTTTTTAATAAAGAGCATGACTAAGATGGGGATTGTCTATACCCATTTTAGGGATCAATTGTATCACTTGACAGAACACATCATTCTAGGAAGGGTACCAAAGCCTATAGTCTAATATAATTTCACAACCCTAATGGAGTCCTAAGGTTTAAAACATTCACTTTATTTTAATAGCAAGAAAGTAAAATATAATTTGTTGCACACAAAATATTATGGCACAAGGTGGTTTTTAGAAACAATAAAATAAAAAAATAAACTAAACATGTATTAGAAGACATATACTCACATCAATGTATATAGATTCATAAATACATAGAGAGAAGAAAACACATGCATTATTTATCTACCCTTACAAAGGAGAAATAAATCTAGGAGTTCTTACCTTTGAACATAAAGCCTCTGATCCTTAATCTTTCCCTTGGCCAAGGTGATTTTCAAAGAGATTATTGTGGTATATAAGGATAACCGAGATAAATCAGATCTAGGCTACATAACCTATCTAAGCATCAAAAAGACTTATCCACAAGACAAGAATCATATCTCCAAATAAAGTATGGAACACTAAGATTTTTTCATCAATTATAATGGTCAATAAATATATGTCACTCACACTTATTTGCTAATAATTATTCTCTTATGAATTGGTGTGAAATGACCTTGTATATATAGGTAGATCTTGCCCTAAATATATTTGGGAATGTCAGTTGTATAGGGTTGACCTAGTCAACCTAGTGTGTTTTCAAGGACAATTTACTAGGTTTGTGTTAGGTTATCTGAAAGGATAACAAACTAATAATGTAAACCATACCCCTAAATTGTATTGGGTTGAACTACTTGACCCGATACAACCAACATTTAAAAAGGATGTTAAGGAAAGAAAATGAGGAATGGAAATATGAAAAGATTGGATGAGGTAGGACCAAGAAGAATAATATTAGGGTAAATGATTTTAGGAGATAAGTGTGTAAATGGCAAGTGCAAAAAGGGATAAAAGTCTTACAAAGCACCGATGGTGTACCCACACCTTTCTTGGTGTACCCCTTAAAGCATGCACTCAAAAAGATTGAGACTTTCTAGGTTCTTATAAGATACTAAGTGTTAGTAATCAATAAAATTTTGAAAATATTATGTATATACATATATGATATGGTTGTGTATATATAAAGTGGTGGTATAGGGGAAAATAATCCTAAAAATCACCAATGGTATGCCCACCCCTTTCCTATTACAACCTTTAAGGTATGTACTTAGAAAGATTGAGAATTTATAGGTTATTGCAAGAGATAAAGCATTAGTAATAAATAAAGTTTTAAAATATTATGTGTTTACATAATGCATGCTCAATGTGAGGATGTCAGACTTAGCTAACAATGCATCCAGATAGCTAAGAGTAAAACATGCACAAGTGCCAATGTACATCTCAACAAGTGGACATCAATCTCTTCTCACAATGCATTCATGATAATGAGCAATCCATGTAGTTGACACATAAAAAATCAAATATTTTAAATAGGAGGACATTATACTCTAATTATAATGTGTCTTTAAGCAAATTACAAGTGTGTAATAATGAGCAAGCCATAAAGGAAATAAAAGAGAATAAATTTAGGTTTTCTTATGAGAAGATTTTGCACTTGCTAAACTAGACCCCACCCTATGCTTTTCAACAAGTAAAAGGGATGATGGAAAAGGTATGATCAAGAAAAATACAATCTCATAATATCTCCCTTGTTTCTCCTAAATACAATATAACCCTCAAAGTTGACACTTTATAATTTCAATGAGATTACAATAAAAATGGGACCAATGGATTGGGAATGAAAAAATATGAACTTTTAAAGAAAATGACACTAGATTCAAAGTTACCAATCAAAATTTATTAAAATTTTGGTTTTCCCATCAATAATAACATATTTTAATTAAATTTTCACAAGATATTAGATGCAGTAAGGCCTAAAATATGGGTATATCCTTGTATACATGGGTTCGAATTGAACCAGTGACCTAAATCATAATGCTAAGCCTTAACCACAACTTTTACCACTCACTTATGCAACTAAAGGAAAAAAATTCACTTAAGTGGAACAAATAAAAGCAATCTATTTTAAAATAATATTAGTTTATAATTAATAAAACAATAATATGAATTTAGGGAATAAGTTATATTTTAGTTTTGACTTATTGAAAACTTTTCTAATGCTATTTGGAGAAGGTACAAACACTAGGATGGAGAAGCTTTAGATTTTTTAGTGCCCTAGGAAGTCCATGGCCAAACGTGAAGTGTCATACTATAGTAAACTAGGTAAATCAACTTAGGATTATACCAAAAAAGACTAAGAACATATCTGAAGATTCAAACTCTCATTTTAAATGCATTAGATGTGATAAAGTGGCACCTATGTATGTGTAAGGAGTAATATGGAGGAAAAAACATTTAAAAGTGGCATTTTAGGTCTGAATATGATTCCCCAACTCTATAATAATGGCTCTAAAGAAGAAAAAAACACCCCAAGTGAGTTGGAGTAGCAATAGTGATTTTAGCAGAGGAGTGAGTAGGTCTAAAAAAACTCAATAAACCTTTTCATGTTATGGATGTGCAAGTACAAAGTCTAATAATAGGTCCAAGCCTATGGATGTTTCAATAAAAATTCAAAGCATTCTTATAGTAACATGCCCAAGCATTCTTGTCATGTCATAAATAGGTCCAAGTGTCCTTTTAGTAATAGGATGAATGGTTCCCCAATGCTAAATGAAGATGTTTTTTTTCCAAAAAACAAAAAAATTAACATTTCAACTAGAAATTAAGAATCTTTGGAGTTAAATATGCCATAAAATTTTGAAAAACTAGTTTTATAGATCCAAAAATTGTAGGTATGAATTTTCAAATGCCACATTTAATTTTATCAGGGGAGAAAATATGCTTTCACATATTATAAAATAATCCTCCACCAAAAAATGAGCACTCTCCCAACAATGGATAAGTAATATCAAGTTTTTTTGAAAATAATAAAATCTCACATATTTGATAAACTAACAATGAATTGAAACTAGATAAAGGTATGACAAGATGTCTCTAATACCATATAAAATATAAGACCAAGATCACTTATTCAAAAAATGAATGAGCTCCATGAGTGATGTGAGACACAAATTTCTCAAAGTAAAATCATGGAAAGCATATACAAAATATAAGTAACTAAAATAAAAAATGATATAATTATAAAATCTAGTAGACAAAAATTACTCCAATACTCTAAGAATAGATCAAAAAATGAAGATGTGCAAATAGGAGAGAAAGGTAGTAACTACTCTAAAAAAAGGCTAGAATAAGTATATAACTCATATGATAGAATAATCAAAGAGTAAATCATGTGACATAATAATAAAATAGTAACTCCTATGAAAGTAAATATGCAAGATAATAACACAAGTGTATGAAAACACCATGTGTGTGTGTGTATAATAATCTTAATAAACTAATAAAAATAAAATAATATCCTACACTAACATATAATTTGTGAGGAAAGCTTGGTTTTATCTAAGGTATTATAATATAACTCATAAAATGTAAACTAATGAGGTGAATATAATGATGGTAAATGATTATGGATGATAATGGGATGTTTGTGAGGAAGGCCTACTCCTACCCATGGTATTACATAGCAATAAATAAAAGGATAACCAAAGGGTTATCATTAGCTAATATACAATATTCATCAATGAGGAATTTTGGGAATGCTATAATTAAATATGGAGTGGAAAAAACATGACATAGTCCTTTTAATAATACTTAGTAGGAATACAATATTCATCATAATGTAGGAAACATCCCCCATATGACATTTAGTGTCATCCATGATGAAGGTACACATTGTTAGGTTATGGACCTAAAAGCTTCACTCATGCAGACATTGGAGGAGGGTGTTGAGTGTCACAATCATCGGCATTGGTCAGGCCAACCGACATCGATTAGGTGGAGACAGGAAGCTGCCAACGACGGTCAGAGATCCACTAACATTGGTCACCCCCAGGCAGATAGGGACTAATGTCGATCGCCTGTCCAGTTCCAGAACTATTAGTTGCATGAACAGCTAGTAAATGAACTGGTTGTTTCCATGTAAGAAGGCTAATTATAGTCTTGAGCTGTGGATCTAATTATTGTAATTAGATGTCTAATTATTGTTTACATGAGATATATATATTAGACTCTTGGGTTGTATTTTAATTTTTGATAGAGAATAAGAGAGCAAAAATTAGCTCCTTTAGAGTGAAGAGAGTAAGGTGTGTTCCTCCTAGTGCCACAGTGCCAAGTATAGGTGTTGGTTTGGAGAATCAGAAGGATTCTTCATGTATGTAGGATCTTGGTCAGCAAGTGTGCAAGGCCATGTTTGGAGATCTACATGTGTAAGTAAGATCATTGATTTGTAAGTGTTCATGTGTGCAAGATCTAGGTTTACAGGTGTGCAAAACCAGGTTGGTCGAAAGGTGTGCAAGACCAGATTGATCTACAGGTGGCAGCAGGATCAGGTAGATCAGCAACACAATATGTAGCAAGATCACACAAGATCTACTTAGAGTACAGTGTGTACTCAATTGGAGAGCATAGTGGAAGGCAAGGTAGTTCCTTCCAAAGTAAGATCATTTTAGTTGCAGGTTGTTGCAAGTTCATGGGAGATCTACTTGGAGTACGTTATGTACTTGGTTGAGTATGTTTGTATACTCAGTGTACTGTTAGTAGTGATACTGACTGGTTGGAGGTGAACACCAACTCTATATTTGAGTTGTGTGTTGGGACCGTAAGAGAGAGAGTGATCACTTAAAGAGATTTATTGTTTATGCCCTATAGGTGTGGAAGCCCTAGAGGTGTGTAAGGAAGAAGATTGTGGCAATCTTCTTTGTTGTATTTCCTTCTGGAAGAGTATTATTACAATTGGGTATTGTCTCTCATATTTTGTGTTATTTTTGAATTCTAGTTACTTGTTACTTTTAGTCTAATTTTGCATATTAAGTTTCTTGTACATGGTAATCAATGGTGCTTCTGGGTCCTAAGAATTGGTATCAAAGCTAAGGTTGTAGGGAGCAGGTTTGTGTTTGGTTACAGGTCACTCTCAGGGGTTTCTAATTAAGTGGGAGTATAGCAACGGCAGAAGAACATACACTAAGAATGGAGGAATTCAAAGGCATGAATGATCAATTACAGTGTTATGAAAAGAAAGAGCAGGTAAAGAAAGATTGTTGGTTGGTAGCAGATCAACATGAAGGAATTGAAGAAGCAGATGTTGTAGGTGTTGTTGCATAGGATGCTCTGGGATGTTTCTTGGATAAAGTAGAATCTTGTTCTATAGATTTTATTGCCTCTTTCCATGTACCTTAAAATAGAGTATTTTTCCATGTTAAGGTCTTTGGAGACTTTGGAAAGATTTATTTAGGGGCTAGTGTACCTTGCCAAAGAATTGGTAAAGGGGAAGTGAAGCTGAAATTGCAGGCGACCAACACATGGGTGTTGATGGACGTCATGCAGGTCCCAGTTCTAAAGATAAGGCTAATTGATTCAAGAATGTTGGGTGATGAGAGATGCACAAAAACTCTCACAGTGGATGTACTTGAATTAGCATGTGGTAAGAAAGCAGGTACTATTTATCTACTTGCTTGTATTACTAATTCTTCTTCTATTGCAAAGACGTGGCTTTGTAGGCTTGTTCACATGAGCAAGAAGGAGAAGCATGTTCTTAAGAGGAAGTTAGATTTCTTTGATAGACTTAAGAATTAGAAATCCTTGGTGTTTCTAGAGAAGATGATGGACAGAGATCAGTGGATGGGACTGAGTAACTCTGAGGAGGGCAGTTTGGACATGGGTATGATTCAAAGAAAGCTCGTGGGTAAAAAGTCATCACTCACAGGTAAACATAGTTACTAGCATCAGTCATGGGGAACTGGCGTCAAATAGATAGGTGCTGATGTCGGTCATGTGTAGACCAGAGCTAGTGGTGTCAGGCAGGGTGGCTGCTAGCGTCGGTTAGGGAACTGATGTCGGTGACCAGGTAAGACTGATGTCAGTCAGAAAACTAACGTCAATAGAAGGGATACTCACATGGGAATTGACATCGATCGAATGTAGATTGTGTGGTGACCAAGGTCAGTCACTATAACAGATTTTGGGTGGATAGCAAGCTATTAAAGAGTCTCAAATGCCCATATAGAGGATTGAGAGGGTAAGTAAGCCTCAAATTCATTATTCCTCTTCTTTATACTCATTGCTCACTGTAGAGTAGGATGGATCCAGGAAATAGTGGGAGCATGGCATGAATAGGATGCAAAACTAAATGAGATATTTGGTAGGGTTACCAGCCAGAAGAAAGCATTGAAAAATGAATGGATACCTTAGTTAAAGAATGGAGAGAATGGACACGTGAGACAGAAGGCCAGGTCATATGGTCTTGAGCAAGCTATAGGATAGTGGTACAAGGCTAACAGGTGGTACCAGGTGGATGACAAAGTAGGGCTTTAGTCAATGTCAGTATAACCATTGTGTTTGTCTTACCATGTGGATGATGGTCACAACATTATCCTATTACTGTATGTGGATGGTATGTTTGGTGCAGGTTCAGACATATAGGGTTTTGCTAAGCTAAGGGTAAGGTTAGTTCAGTGGCATGTCATGAGGAATTTGTACCAGTAAAATTCTTTGGCATGAGAGACATGGAAGATCATAGGTTGATTTTGTCTCTAGTGGGAGCTGATGTGAATCAGGTGTTAGTTAGGTTCAATACGTAGGATGCAAAACTGGAGCACACCAAGGGCTAGACAGTTTAGTGTCCAAAATCACATGAGGTCTGGTATAGACCTAAGTTCTCCCCAGCAGTGGGAGTTGTTAGAGAGTTAGGAGCCAATTTAGGGAAGTGGGTTCTCAGGTATTTGAGAGGGACCACTAGTAGGTATACATGCTATGCAGGGTCAGGACTTCACTACATGGGTTTGTAGATTTGGATGTGGCAGGTTACTTGGATGATAGGAGGTGCACCATAGGTTGTGTGGTGGGTGGTCTTTAATATTGATCTTGAAGAGGGATACAGGCTAGGAAATAGATTAGACATTATACAAGTACAGGTACAATGTAGCTGTTTATCTCCAAGTGGGAGATTGTTAGGTTGTGAAGCTAAAAGCTTCACTGATGCAGGCATTGGAGGAGGGTGTTGAGTGTCACAGTCACCAGCATTGGTTAGGCCAACCAACATCGGTCAGGTAGAGACATGAAGCTACCGACAATAGTCAGAGATCGGCCGACATCGGTCACCCCTAGGTAGATAAGGATCGACGTAGGTCGCCTGTGTAGTTTTGGAACTATCAGTTGCACAAATAGTTAGTTAATGAACCAGTTGTTTGCATGTAAGAAGGCTAATTATAGTCTTGAGCTATAGATCTAATTATTGTAATTAGATGTCTAATTATTGTTTGCATGAGATTTATATAATAGACTCATGGGTTGTATTGTAATTTGTGTTAGAGAGTAAGAGAACAAAAATTAGCTCCTTCAGAGTGAAGAGAGAAAGGTGTGTTCCTCCTAGTGCCACAATGCCAAGTATGGGTGCTAGTTTGGAGAATCAGAAGGATTCTTCATGTATGTAGGATCTTGGTCAGTAGGTGTCCAAGGCCATGTTTGGAGATCTACATGTGTAAGTAAGATCATTGATTTTTAGGTGTTCATGTGTGCAAGATCTAGGTTTGTAGGTGTGCAAAACCAGGTTGGTCAGCAGGTGTGTAAAACCAAATTGATCTACAGGTGGTAGCAGGATCAGGTAGATTAGTAACACAACAAGTAGTAAGATCAAGTAGGATCTACTTAGAGTACGGTGTGTACTCAGTCGAAGAGTATAGAGGATGGCAAGGTAGTTCCTTCCAAAATAAGATCATTTGAGTTACAGGTTGTTGCAAGTTCATGGGAGATCTACTTGGAGTGCATTGTGTACTCGGTTGAGTATGTTTGTATACTCAGTGTACTGGCAGTAGTGATACTGATTGGTTGGAGGTGAACACCAACTCTATGTTTGAGTTGTGTGTTGGGACCGTAAGAGAGAGAGTGAGCTCTTGAAGAGATTTACTGTTTATGCCCTAGAGGTGTGGGAGCCCTAGAGGTGTGTAAGGAAGAAGACTGTGGCAATCTTCTTTGTTGTATTTCCTTCTAGAATAGTATTAATATAATTGGGTATTGTCTCTCATATTCTATGTTATTTTTGAATTCTAGTTACTTGTTACTTCTAGTTTAATTCTGCATATTAATTTACTTGTACATGGTAATCAATGGTGCTTCTGGGTCCTAACAGACATGACACTTAAATCCATAATGAAGGTACACATGACACTTAAATCCATCATGAAGGTACACATGACACTTAAATATATCATGTCTTCACACATGTGGTTTTTCACCTCGAAAGGCCTAATTATGGAATTTTAGTCCTACATTCATTTCAAGGAAAGGGAATAGAATTATGATTGTAAGGCTTTAGAGGGAATCCCTCATATCATAAGATCTAATTATTTTTCTAGCATCTAGAACCCTTGACCTACTCCCTCCAACCTTGAAACTCCTATCAACATGTTCAGTGATAAAGACAAAGTGAAGCCAACGTCCTGCAAATAATTTCATGAAAAAAAGGGCGTGGAAAAAACTTTAAAAAGGTGGGCTAATATAATTTATGGAGTGTATCACTAAGCATAATCCTCTAGTGGTAAGACATTTCATTATTGCTTGGTTGAAAAGGAAGGTTTCCATGAGGGGGATTTCTATTAATGTTTCTAAGAAGTTTATAAGAGAATTCATGGGAATGTATTGCACAGACACAACATAATACAAGGATCAATCAAAGAATTAGGATCCACTACCATAATTTTCTCAAACCAATGAATTTGTGAAAATGAAGAAAAATGGATTTCCCCATGGTGACTTCCCCAAATATTGGCCTAGAGTCTACTTACAGGTCATGAGGTAAATAACCCTTGAAGGTAAGTACACCTTTATCTTTTCATACCATTTCCTTTTAATCAATAATTTTATTGGTTATAATATCAGGCTTCCCTATTTTCTCCTAAAATCCCTAGAAAGTACAATATTCCTCTATTAGGTTAATGCAACTAACCCGATCTTACATCAAAACCTAATCTTTTTTTTGATAAAAAATGACCATACCCTTCTTGGAAAAAAAGGCCCCCCTAAAGGATCCTCCTCAAAGGAATACTCTTCAAAGGGCCCCCCAAAGGGGGATCCTTTTATGATCTCCCTCCCCATCACTAAACTTTCTCCTCATATCAACTTGTCCTATTCCCCTCTGGATGACCTTACCTTGAAAATGTTTTTCATCCCTAAACCTAAACCCATCACCATCAACTCTTTGTACACCTATTATTATAAAGGTATGACCATTTTAATAGAGGAGCATGTGAAAAATAAAGTAGTGATGCAAAATTTTAACATAAAGGTCCAATAGGCAAGTTTTAATTTGGTGAATCTAATCTAGGATTAGAATGAGTGTCACTAGGTGGTAAAGGCCATGATGCATGTGTTAGTGCAGTCTAACCTACCCCCTCCCCTTTCCCTATTTATCAAATTCCCTAAGGACCCAAAACCCCCTTTGGGTCCCCCCTAAGCATCCCTTCACCTAGGTGAAAGGTAGGAAATTCCCAAGGATGATTCTCCTTGGTGAATAAGCTAAGGGTCCCAAAAACTAAATTAGAGCCAAAGACTTGAAATACAATACCAACTTCCTACTAAAGTAAAATGTTTTTTGGAGGATACCTAGGAGGGTCCCCCCAATTAACATGTTTTTTATGTCTCCTCTTGTTTTTTTTGTTTAGACTTTTTTTTTTTTATTTGGCCATGTAAAGATTGATTAGAACTATTTATTTCACTTGTGTTTTTTTAGGTGCTTGTAAAACTAAGGTTTACCCTATATATTAAAAATACTTAGTAGGAATGGGATATACTATCTAAATATGTAAGTGCTAAGAATTCATTGGATGATAAATTCATAACATATTTATTTGTAGTAGGCATAAAAATTTGAAGGTCAATAAGTGTAATACTAAGATCATCTCATGAATGCTATATATACAATAAAATTAAGATGGGCCTACCATTCCAAAACATGTTCCCCATTCCCCAAGACCCTTTATAGAGCCATCATTCTGGTTGGAAGATTGGGTACTTGAGTGACAAAGTAGGTATCAATATAGTGATGTTTAATACCTCCTATCCTTGTCTACTAGCTAATATCACCCTAATGGACTTCAACTTTATCATGAGGCCAACTATGGATTTTGAGCTTTGACTAAAAATAAGAGATTTGCTGAACTATGAATAATATATTTTGGTGTGATTTTGACTTTTTAATTCTTTTTCTTTTTTATGATTAAATTTTGTTTAAATTATTTTGGATTTTAACTATCAATATAGGCTTTTTTCTTCTTTCACTTTTACCTACACTATTATTATTCAATTTATTTAGGGTTGTTAAAGTCATTATTAAAAATACACTTTGAAAATTAGGAATCTAAAATAAATTAGTCAATCTGTATTGAATAAAAATAAAAAACAACTTAAAGACATAACTTCTCAAGCCTAATCCTTAGGTTGAGCTATAGAGTACAAATAATAAATACAAATTAGAAGATAATTAAACATGCTTTTTACCTCCCTTAAATATTCATTTAAAGATTGATATAAAGAAGATGAGCTCAACTTGTAGATGTATAAGTATTTGTCAATGATTGAGTATTATATTTCCTTGTATACACATGACATGGCTTTGGATTTGACATGAG
Organism: Torreya grandis; assembly: GCA_037957365.1. Taxonomy (NCBI): domain Eukaryota; kingdom Viridiplantae; phylum Streptophyta; class Pinopsida; order Cupressales; family Taxaceae; genus Torreya; species Torreya grandis. The sequence goes on from JARHVA010003841.1 coordinate 676,726, forward strand.
AGTGTGGAAGTATTGTGAAGATCTAATATAATTTTTACATAGTAAGTTTACTTCAATAGAGCTTCATAAAATGAGAGGTCTAAGGCTTGAATTTATATATTTACTAAATCATTATGGACCATTCATATCATATAAATATAGAGGGTTGAGGATCAATCCTCAAATCCATTATTACACACATGGAGTGTGTAAGAGAGGCCATTTAGATATTTTTGGAGTATGGAAGGCCCTTTTGAATAAAAGTGCAGTCATTGGTCCTCTTGGGTGTGTAATAGGGGTTTAAGATGAGGTGTGTGTAATAAAGTTGTAATGACTTATCTTGACTATGTAAGTAAAGTTAATGACTTATCATATCCTTTTATTTCTTGCACATTTTGCCTGATGATGTCATCTATCTATGAGGCAATATTCCAAAAAGAGAGGAATAATGAGATAAAATTATAGGATTTAAATTATAAAAAATATTAAATTATGGACTTGACCCCAAAAAGGTTAGTCTCAACTCATGGTAATAATGTGCCCCAATACATTGGGTTTGATCATTAATCCAAATAGCTAACTTAGTAGGGCAAATTTTGATCATTGATCATTTTTAATGGTTTACAATAATATGGTGTATTTTAGTTTTGATAAATGATGATTAGGAAAGTGATTAACTATTATGGGGATAGTAAACAAGGAGATAATTTGTTGTAACATTGTTGATTAGACTTATAGATCTTAATTTTTGATATAACACTAAATGGTATGCAATATGATATAAAATGCTACGATAACCAGGCCATAAATTCATAAATACTAACCCATGATCTAATAGGAAGTTGAAATAAATACATTTATGATAAAAATCCATAATTATAATGCAATCATATGGAAATGGATAGACTCAAGTATAACTACATCATAGAAAGCACCATGATTATGACACTACCAACAGATTGGACTGAGCTGAGGTGATAATTAAAAAATGGAAACAAGCAAACATGATTTTTTTTGAGAAAACACAAAATAAAATAAATAAATAGAATGCATCCAATTTATCATGATAAATATCAAATAAATTCACCAATAATAATCAAACATAATCATTTTTTACAGACACACAAACACATATTAAAACATGCAATTAGTGAATCATTTGTGCATGTGTGACTATAAGGAGACACTCTTTGAAATTTTATCCTAGAGATATAGAGGACATATCATAGGACAAGATGATAACTTGGATGAAAGGAAGAAATATAATAAAAAGGAAGGGGTGGCCAAAATGACTCCAAATGCCCCATGAAAGAGGACACTACCTACATAGTCCCATGGACTTTATGTCAAATGTAGTTCTCTTAGGGATATGGTAAAAAATAAAAATAATGATCAGTAAGATATTTGATTATATAAGAATAATATGAAAAGGTACACATACAAAATAGTGAAATAATTGAGAAAAATGGAATGGTAATGAGATTGGTTGAGCTGACTTGTGATGCCTCATGCATCCATATGCTGGCTGCATAGTCTATGTGAACCTCAAGTCAATGTTATTCATCTAGAAATGGGAGGGAACATGATTTGGAATGGAAATGGTAAATTGAAGTTATTATGGTTAGATAAAGAGTTCCCACTTGGAAAATATGGAAAACTACATCATCTAGAATATAGCCAAAGGCCATTGACAAAAATGATGACAAAACAAGCATAAATTTTGTAGCTTAATATCTCTCATGGAGATTGTAATCCCTTTTTAGAAATTTTTGATGTTTAGGTTATCTTTGGAAATTTTCCAATTTTTAGGTTTTCTAAATTGTTTAGAATGTTTATCTATTTTTTTCATCTCAACTCAATGGAGGATTATAAGATGTAGAATAGTTTATCTCAAAAAATGGTGATAGGATGGATTTTGTTGATCATTAAAAGGTGAGAGTGTTGTCTTAGGTTGCTCATAAAATGGTGAGAGCATGGATTATGTGTCTCACAAAAAAGAGAGAGAATGGCTTATGTTTCTCATAAAACAACAAGAGTTTGGCTTAGGTTACTCATAAAATTACAAGAATGTGGTTTAGGTTGATCAAAAAATCATGAGATCATGGAGAAGGGGTGACTGATCTAACATAAAAAACTAAGTGTTGCCTACATATTCCAAATGGACCTTAGGTTAATATAGTTTAATCCTAATAGAAGATAATATAAATCAGCAAAGGTTTGAAAATAGGAATGACATATGAATAGAACAAATGATATTAGATAATGAATGAAAATGAGGGAAAGGACTAAGAGTCTCCAAGGATCATATAATGTTAGAATCAAATGTGCCCAATCACTAAAATATTACACATGTTTTAGGCTAGAATACTCCCTAAACAAGTCTCAATATACCTTCAACTTTTGCAAAAGGGTAAGGATAGGAATACTTATGGTCACAATAAGATGGGTTACTCTAAATATGATTGAATGGCTAAAATGGTTTGAATGGTAATGTTCTATAATGGCCAAGATGGATTGAACATAATGGTCTATAAGGTGGATAATATTTTGCCCAAGTGCCAAGGTACTTGAAGACAAAAAATTATATACATATGATGCCAGAAATGTACATTCCATAAGGGTAATTTTGCTAGTCACCACAAGCATGGTATTCACCATTGAATGAATTATTTATATTTAAATGTTTTATTATTTTGTATTTTTTATTAATTTTTCTAATTTTTTTATCTTGTATCTCAACTCAATGGAAGATTATTAGGTGCATAATGTTGACCCTTTTCTATCTAACAAACCCCTGATCCAAATGGTTTTTATGTTTGAATATCGGTACTAATGTGAACTATATTTTTATTGTCATGATCTTCATTGTTTGTTTATTATGATTTATATAAACCTATAGACAAGATTTATTCATATCCTATATAAAAAATGTGTGTCATCTAGAAGGGTAAATAAGGGTAGGCATGGGTTAAATGGTCTGATTATATAATTTAATATAAGAATTAAACAAATAATAATATTGTAATATAACATATAATGGTAGGTGGAAAATGAAATTTAGAATTTTAATTCACACATTCTTGTTGATTATATATTCAACTTAGTTTTTGTTATGACAGAGTTGATGTTGTCTTCAGTAATATCTTCATTAAGCAATAAATAATGAATTGGCTTAGTTATCAGTGCTTCAAAAGGGTTTTTACCAACAAATTAATATTTATTATTATGACTTGGATTGTCCAATATCACGTTTAATAAGTTTTCACTAAGGTCTTTTGGTAATTCATTTTGATTTTTCCTTAGCACCTTAATAAAGATCTCACTAAAAGGTTCTAATTTTTTTCCTAATTACCATCTAGAACTTCAAAAGGTTTCACTAGAATATGTTTATTTTAGAATTTAAATCCCCTATATCAAATAAAGATAGGTTTCACCAAGATATTATTCTTTAACTTGTGTATTAACCTAATTACCTATAAATTATACCATTAAAATGTCATCATGGAATACATTTAGTAATATGTGATTCTATTGGCCTCAATCAATGTTTGTGGGAGAAAAAATGTCAATATAATGTCTAGGTTAGTTAATGTTAAAAGCATGGATAATGGAAATATAAGGGTATCATGAAATATAATCATTTTAAAAGATACTAAGATAACTTGTGTTGATTATTAAGGAAGCTTCCTCAAAAACTGTAGAAGGATCACCAATGCTTTCAATCAAATATATCTTAAAAACATCCACTAATATATTCTAATGCTAACTCAAGAGGATTTTAATCTAATTTCGATGATGACATTAATTCTAATCATAATTCTAAATCTAATATTGGTTCCATAATGGAACCCAATTCTAATATTCATTCCATAATATAGCCTAATTTTGACATTGAAGTAGTCACAAAAAGGGCTATTGAAGTGCATGGTCCACAAGTACCATGTTCACCTTTCACTTATAAATAAAGGATTTTATATTAAGTAATATTTTAAAATGCATAATTTATAAAAATTGGTGAATGTTTGGCACTGACCAATAATAATGGGATCTTCAAATATGGGTCATATGTCTAATAGAAGTCCTTCATTAAATACTTATGTAAAATAAATGGTTTTGTTTTGGTTAAATATGGGTGATTCAAAAAAAAATTGATAATGGTTTGACTATATTGATCTTAATTTGGAAGTGGACATATTTAGTCATGCTTGGGAAGGGGATCCTCACATATTTTGATCAATTAGTTATTAGACTTGGGCACACTTGGTCTGTTAATAGATAAGGGCACTTAGAAGGGTATTGGAATAATATGTCTAGATTATTAGCTTTATTGTGGTGTATATTTTGGGGTTATAATCAAATAGTGAAATTCCTCTACTATAAATTGAATTGGAATTTTAACACCAATTTTTAATAATTTGATAGGGATTTCATCTTTGTTGTAAAAAAGGTGTGATGTAAATTATTATTATCCATAGTTTGCATTGGATGACACATTTTGGAGGTATTGGTGATGTAAAAAAATTTGTTGGAATTTTTTGGCCATAAGACTAGATTGAATTTTAAGCTAATCGTCAAAATTTTCAAAGTAGATGCAAAGTGGGATAGTCATTAGGTAATTTGGGTGAGTTGATCTCTCACACTTTGAAATAAGACAAGATTATCATTCTGGGATGCCATGACTTGAATTAATCTTAAATAATTCCCCCAAACAATGATACATGAAAGAGGAATTAGATGGAATAAATTAGCCCCAAATAGGGTGAACTTGGATTTAATTAGAATGGGTGAAATGGTCTTGATTTGATTGGCCCCAAATAAGGAGAATTAGCATATATTGGAAGAAGGCCAAAGGAGGGATTTCATAAAGAGGGTGGTCTTCGTCTATATTATAATGGGCCCAAAATAAGGTAGTCTTGTTTCTATATTGGTTTGGGCTCCAAAAGGGCTGTATTGTTCTAGATTAGAATAAATCACCCAAATAGGGTAGATTGGCATAGGTTTTGGTCTTGATAGAAGTTTTCTTTAAATAATGTTTGATAGACATTAGTTTTGATGATTAAAATTTATTTGATTTGGAAATTTGATTGAATTTGAAATTGGGAAGAAGGGTTGAGTGGAATTTGGCTTTTTGTAAAGATCTAATTTTATTTAATTTGGGTTAACCTAGTCAACCATGTTTGGAATTTAACTTGGATTAGAATAAAATTGGAATTTGGAATTTCAATTGATATTCATATTCGTTTTGAATTGGACATCACAATAACATGGTTTCAATAAAAATTCAAACATTGGTTTTATAATAAGTTTTGAGTTGAGACTTGGTTTGACGTAGAAGAGAAGTTTATTTAGAATTGGTAGTTGGATTAAAAATAGATTTGGACTCAAATGAATGGAGATAGAGACATAACATGGACAATAAATTTAGAGTTTTAGACTTGGTTTAAAATGGAAATTTAGATAAAGATAATAATTTCTGTTCAAATTATGTAGCCTAACAACATGGTTGGACAAGAAAGATAGGTACTTGGATCAAGTTTTAACATGTCACCTTTGTTTAAATAAGAATTATTGTAGAGTAAAACCACCATCATGTGTGTATAGAAAGGGTTTGGACATGGAATTGGTTGGTTTGATTTGTTCTTATGTGTAAATAGGGTTTAAACACAATAATCAAGCATTAACACACAATAATTACAATGTAATTTAATAACTGGCATGCGTTTTATCACATACATTAAACCTTTGAAACACTTTCCTTGAGAGATGATTATAAAAGTTTAGTTTTCATTAAATAAATTATTTTAATTATTAGTAGGGTTTTTAATCCATCCTTCTCTCTCAAGGTCTATATTATTAAGTTAATCTTTGGGGCTTATTAAATTTTCACCCCTAAATAAATGAATCATCTATCATAAATGTGGCAATTGGTACATTCATGATAGGGTCTTATCCATTTGTAACCAATTCATCCATAAGGTTCTCAGTGAAGTGGTACTACATGTGGGGTTTACTTACAATTTTATTTGGTCTTTCTAAATGGTCACTATATATGTCAATTATGTGGGCACAAATCCATAAATGATTAATTCCAATCTCATTTCCTAAATTTCTCCTTTTGAGGTTACCAAACCTTGACCTAGGATATTGGAAATAACTCTCTAGGGTTATTAACCCCACATGACAATGTTGAGGCATAAATATAAATATTCATGGTGTTAACAATCCTCAGTTTATATACCTCATTAGATAAGTGAGGTTGGTATAATGTTAGGATGTCACTTCCTAGGTCAACACACCCTTAAAGACTTGTGGGAATGTGATGAAATCCACCCCACAAAGTCAAATGAAAAATAGGGTAAAAGGTAAAGAGGAACTTTTACATTTCTAAGTCACCCAAAAATGGAAGAGCTTTTGTGCTAAAAGAACCCCACAATATAATAAAGCAACAAACAAACTTGAAATAAAGTAAATAACTTTGAAAATGAACAAGTTTTGTTATAACCCAAATTGAAGTGTGAGTTCATTTTAATTCCTATATTGAAATATGATGTAGAATTGACTTTTTGACTCAAAATTCCATACTTTATATAAGTTACTGCATCAAAAAAAGATTATAATTTTGATACATGTGATTTTGAGTCGATAATGAGCTTAAAAGAAGATTTGTTTAATTCTTAGATTTGATACATAATGATTTCACAATTACAAAGACCAATTTTGGATGTTAAATCTTTCAATTTCATAATTATGACCTACAAATAGAAAATAGAGAACAAGTCAAAAATAATTTTGATGTTCATGACATGATTTTGCTACTAGTAATGATGATTTCATTGTATAAGCTTAAAATGTTAATTTATAATTGATGATTTAATAGTCAGTACTTAAATATAAAGAAACATAAAATAGTAATAATGATTTTACCACTAAGATTCATAATTTCACTATTGATAGATATGATTTTACTAATGCTAAAAAATATAATTTCAAAAATAACTACAATGATTTTATCGATGATGGAAAAAATTTCATGATTATTTAGAAAACAAGTTAGAATAAAATATATATAGATTTTTTTTTGTATTTTACTAATAATTTTGCTATCATGAATTATTTTTGATATAGAATCCTAAGATTTCATAATTTATTAGAAAATAGTGAAAATGGGCTGAAGATGATTTTTTGATGTTTGTTATAATTTAAAAGTATTGAGTACTTCATCATTTCCTTTTATGATTTCACTAATAGACCTATAAAATTCATCATTACATAAGCATGAATTCAATGTTTGGTCTACAATAGAATTTAATGAAATTTGGAATAAAAAAAGATAATTATCTTGTTTTGAAGGCTAATTATGGTAATTAGAAGGTAAATGATATATAAGAAGTTGTGGTATATGTCTAATACTTAAATAGGTGCCATCAAGTGTTTTATTATGTATATCAAGAATCCAAGAGAGATTAATCAATTGTTAGTGAATCAAAATCCAAAGGAACTTAAATACATAACTTCTCAAACTTAATTCCTAGGTTCAATTATGGACTACAAATAAAAAAAATAAATTGGAAGATAAATAAAATGATTTTTACCTCCATTGAATATTAGTTTGAAAATAGGTCTAAATAGGATGATCTTGGATTCTATATGTAGATTCCTATATGAATGTTTGATTATCATCTTTCCTTATGTACACATGATTTGTATTTAGATTTTCCATGAGAGTGTGGAAGCAATCTGAATCTCTAATATAATTTTTGCATAGTAAGTTTAATTCAATAGAGCTAAATGAAATGAGAGGTTTTATGATTTCATTTATATATTCTTGAATCTTTATGGACCATTAATCTCATCTCAAGATGCAAGGTTGAGGATGAACCATCAAATCAATGATTACATAGATGGAGTGTGTAATAAAGGCCATTTAAGACATTTTTGAAGTATGTAAGGCACTTTGGAAGAAAAGAGAAGTCATTGGTCCTCTATAGTGTGTAAGAGGGGTGTAATAGGAGGAGTGTGTAAGATAGGTGAAACAACTTGGCTTTAGTGTGTAAGTGAAGTGTAAGACATGTCATAACCTTTGGTTTTTGGCACACTTCCACTGATGAAGTCATCTACTTGTGATCCAATATACCAATTTTGAATGGAGGAAAATAAGATAGTTAAAATCCATGGATTTTACTACTAGAGTAACAATTAGGCTTGATTAATTATATTTAATCAACAATTATAAGAATAGTGGATTTTGGAATGTTTTTATTTATTAGTCAATTATTCATTTAATTTCCTTGTGAAGACACTTGCAAATTAGGTCCACTTGGATATTTTGGATTAAACCTACATGCAATTATATAAATTCATTCTGAACATAATTTAGACACTAAAGTTGTTAAAATGAATTGTTTACACACTTATTATTTTTTATAATAGTGATTTTAATTACTACCTTTTTGGTGACCTAATTTCTCACTATATAAAGTACCTCCTTTGTAATTTTTGGCTAATAAGCTAATTAATCAGTTAATGAAACTTTTGATGCATTTAATGTAACTTGTGTTGTGTAAATATTTATCTCACCTAATATTATGGTTTTCATGTGATCTATGATGCTCAAACATATTTGAGTAATCTAACATGGTATTAGAGTTCTAATTTGACAACCATTTTGCCTTTTTTGAAAATCCTTGGTCAGATCTTTCTTACATGCATCTTACAGGCTTTGTTGAATTTTTGGTTTTTTATAGCTTTGGTAGGATTTTAAGAAAATACATGAAAAATATATAGCTAGAGTCTCAAATAATAAAATGGATAGTGCCATAAAATTCATAAGGTGCCAAAACACTAGGATCAATTGTAAACATGAGCTATTTTCATGATTGTTGATATTATTTATTTAAGAGGGTTTTAAGGATTTTTTGGTGATTTCACACAAATTTTTATAGTCAAGATCTCTAAGTGAAATTTTTTTTTTGACTTTTTCTAGGTTTATTGATATATTTGGTGGGTCTTTTGTGTATTTTTCATTGGTGTTATAAAACTAAAGATTCTAGACTTGGAAGGAATTGAGCCATATGTGGTGTTTTGAATTTATTTTTCTACATTTCTTATTTATTTTATACAATAAATTTTCCATTTTATGCTATGTATTCAATTTTAATAATTCTACTCAAGTTTTTAATTATCATGATTGGAAATCCAGAATGGAGATCATTTTGAAATACAAGGGTTACCATCAAATTATAGTTGGCATTGAGACTAAACCTATAGTAGTAGAAGTGAAAATTTAAATGGTTTAACCATTGTGATAAATTTCATTGACTAATGTTTCATTTCATCTCTCTTGATCTACTCTTTTACATATAATCTATCAAAACACCTTTTCAAGTGTGGACCACTTTGGGAATGTTCTTTGGGAATTAAGATGTGATGAGAGGCCATGATCTAGAGAATGATCTCATTAGTTTTAGGATAGATGACTATGAAACCATACAATAATCTTTAATCAAGTTTAGAATTCTAAGATTATAGTTGAAATAATGTGGAATTGATAAGAAATACAAACAACTCGTTTTTTCAACACTTTCCACATTGGGTCCAGAGTATTATGTATTTGTATCCAATTTCCATGGCACAAAAGTGTTATTGAAACCTCATGTAATATGACTTATTTATATACCTTTATTGTTTAATTTATTTGGGATAAAGATAATTGATACAAATGGGAACAATGAAATCCTTAAAATATCAAGCACTCTTCTTGAAGAAAGAGAACGATTAACATAATAAAAAGAAGAAATAAACAAAAATGATCATAAGAAGTATGTAAATCCTCCCACCTATAAATCAAACCATGAGAATTATTCTTCCAATCTTAATAATAATAAATATATGATTAAATGTAGGTTTCTCTTCAGAAATAATGATGAAATCAAATATTTCAATAAGTTGATTGACCAACTGACTAAGATTCTCAAGAATCACAATATTAGTATCCCTAATTCTACCAATCAAAGTTCATAAACCCATGAATACTCTAAAGAAAATGACCATGGAAAATAAAAGGAAAAAGATAATGGTAATGAGAAATCAAAAGGAAAGGCCCTTGTTATAGTTTTCCCTGACTCCCACATGGTTCATTAAATCTAGTGACTCACATCACATGGCCTCTTCACACATAGAGTTTAATACATTGGATCCCTATGGCATGTCCTATATACGAATGGGTGATGACACTTATAAAAAGGTTATCAAGAGAGGATATATTAAATAGAGTGGTGAAACATTCAATAATGTTTAACTGTTTAAGTGTTCCCTCATATTAAACTAATCCCATATCAGTTTACCAAATCAATCACCTTGTTTCAAGTATATGATTTGAGTTCACACTAGATTTAATGTATGTTATAGAGATTCACAATGATACTATATTGGAAGTGGGAATGGTCTATATGTAGACTCAATTATATAAATTCTCACACTTTTCTCATAACTCTCCTTCATATTTTTACTCACCTTAAATTGATGACATTTTTGGCATAGATCACTATAATAGTTATAGGGACACTTATCTACCATTTCCTTTTCACCTTTCAGATACTAATGATTTATTTCATAATCAACCTACCTTTGATCTAATTTAGAAATTATAGGGAGTAGATATATTGATCTAGGACACTTCAAATATCAGTTAGTCTATTCTAAAATTTTAGGGAATTTAACAGTCCTTCCTTATCTCTACTCCCATTGCACCATCATTACATAGAGTAGTTGTCCCTCCTATCTTGCATGAAGAGAACATTTACCTACATAGTAATCACACCTTATTTGAATATCAATAAAGAACATAATAGACGCATTCAATATTTTATGATGATCCACTATTCACTACATCTACTTATCCATAGTTGCTATTGTAAACTCTTTTGTAGGATATTAGATCGTTGCAGGTAGTTGTAGATTATAGTGTATCTTTTTATCCCCTTATCTTCTTTATTTTATTTTATGAGAGTAATTTTATCTTATAGGTTTTATCCTTTTCTCCTTTCTATGGGAGTTATATTATACCTGGGTAATGATCAAGCATCATTATCAGGAACTAATTATTTTACAAACCTAAGCTATGATTCAGGGTAGTTATTAGTTTAGGATTTTTCCTTATTTCAATTATACTTACATGCTTGTTAGTCCAGGGTTATTAATGTCATTAAGGTAAATACTCTTAATGCCTTTTCTAATAATGAGATGAGGTTATACATTTTAGTGACCTAATTTCTCACTGTATAATGTACCTCCTTTGTAAGTTTTGTAGCTAATCAATAAGTTAGTGAAGATTTTGATTCATTTGGTGTAACTTGTGTTGTGGAAATATTTCACTCACATAATTTTAGGGTTTTCATTCAATATATGACATTCAAAAATATTAGATTAATATGACATTAAATATTTATGGTTTTTCTATGTTAGAAAGTTATCATGATGACATCATATAGGTTATCTGGTGAGTGGATGAAGTGCATTGATAGTATATATGACAGGGACAAAGTGTGTAATGTGCTTGTTCTATTGTCCTTTATGTATGGTTTGTTGATCTTCAATTTTGGCATGGTTATAGAGGATCAAGGATGAGTATGGTGATTTTAGCATATACAAGGGGTCATATCAGAAGTCAAGAATGTTTTGAGTTCTTGTATGCATGAGTGAAATTCACCTAGTTTATTATTATTATCATCTAGACACTTTGGGTCCAATGACATAAAATCTAAGTAGGTAGTTTGATGATGTCACCATTACCATGTGTGAATGATTCAAGGGGAGTTGGTCATATTGTTGTGGTCATATTAGTACCTAATTATTATGTGTTATATATCAAGTCATGTGTCAAAGCATGGTTAAAGATATGAGGGTACAAAGTTGGATTCTTAGTTAGAATTCATTATTTTTCCATACGTATCCAAATTTACAATGTGGCTAGAAAAAGATGAGTAAGTATGTTGATGAGGTCAAGATTATCTCATATTGAAGTTGGATTATTTTTTCTCACTTATTTATGCACCCCCTCAATGATTCTACCTCTAACAATTATTATCAAAGTGAGGTCCCTTAGTAAAGGGTTAACAGCTAGAAGGTGATCCAAGGTACAATGGCTAGCCATAATGTGCAAGGTGATTTCTCTACTAAGAAAACACTAATGTTCAATTGATCCAATTATGAATTTTGGAATTCTAGGATGAATACATACATTATGTCTCTAGGATTTGATGTATGTCCATTAGTATTAGATGGTTATGTTTCTCATGATTTTCCTCCATCTAGGGTTGTAGACAAAAATTTGTTTGAGAATAATTCTAAGGTAATGAATGCCATCACTTTTGGTCTTAAAAAAACTAATTTCACCAAAGTAATTAATTACACTTATACCAAGTAAATTTGGGAAAAATTTAAGACTATTTTTGAAAGAGATTCAAAGGTTAATCTTGCTAGGTTACAAACACATACAATGCAATTTGAAAGTCTCAAGATGAGTAAAGAAGATATTTTGGCATCCTTTCTAGAGAGAGTTGATGAAATTGTGAACATCATCAGAGGTCTTAAAGACAATATTGAAGAGAATATTGTTTTTAAAAAGGTATTAACATCCCTATCCCCTAATTTTGATCTAAAAGTATTTGTTATAGAAGATAGTGATGACCTTACTCAATCAAAGATGGATAAATTACATCGCACCTTTACTACCTATGAGATGAGGAAGAATGATGATATACCACCAAACAAGGAAGAAACAATCAAGATAGGTATGAAGCCTAAAATTAAGTCCAAAGGTAAAAAATCTAAAGAGGATGACATATATGATATTGATGATGATGAACTAATTACTTTGATTACTAGGAAATTGAATACTAGCTCAAAGAAGTATAAGTGTAAATTAAACCTCAAATGTTTCAACTATGGAGAGATAAGACATTTTACTTAGAAGTGACATCTAAGAATGAGACTAATGATGATGAAGAGCATGGTGAAGGCCAGGATCATGATACGAAGACATACATGAAGAAAGGATTTAGAAAGTTTAACAACAAGAAGTTCTTCAAAAATAAGAAGAGTTTCTACGCCAAAGAAGATTGTAGCTCATCAAATGAGAGTGAAGATAGTGACTCAGAATATGATCATGAAGATGATGATCCTTCTAAAGATGAAGCTCTCTTCATGGTTGAGAAAGGAGTTTTTTCACATCATAAGGTGTTTACTTGGAGTGATTTAGATAATGATGACGATGAGGTGGACTATGAGACTATATTGATGAATTCTTTTGAAGAACTAAATATTGAGAAGAATATCAATGTAAATATGAAATCTAAGCTCAAGGGATATGAGGAGAAATTCTATGTATTTGAGGCAAGAATGAATGAATATTCCAAAGAGAATGAAGATATGGTCAAGAATTTCAATTGTCAATTAGAAATCCTATCTACAAGCCTAAAAGATAAAGAATATGAATGGTCAAAGTATGCTTATGAGATTATATCTTTAAAGATGAGTTAGATAAGTCTAAAAGAAAGGTGAAATCATTTGCCAAGTTTGATCAAAGTTATAATGATCTTGATGATCTCCTAAAAATTTGAAAGTCAGCTAGTGATAGATCCGAATTGGATTTTGATGAAGAGCACAAAGTTGCTTCTCAAGTTAACATGAATCTCAATAAGAGAAAGGTGGATTAGCCATTGAAGGAAAATCATCAAACAAAGATTGAAGGTGTTGGTATAATGAAACAACTTATATCAAATAACCAAATACCATGAGGTATGCAAATTTCAATGGTTACTTATATACTTGCAATCAGTTTCGGTATAAATCTAGAAAAGGTAGAAGACCTGTTAAAAATGAGTTTACATGGGACTATGATGGGGGTCATCAGTTAAAAGGAGTGAGCAAGATTAATTGTTTAAATTATCTTAATGAAGGATGCTTTGATAAGAATTTTCTAAATAATGAAATGCAAGGTAAGTCTTCTTCAAAAAGAGTAGTTTATTTCAATTTTAATGACATTGGACACATTGATATTTTTTTACAAACAAGATAAGACAAGTTAAGTTTCCATAAAGGAGTATGATTTGATACAATTGTGAATAGAGAGGCAACATTAATAGATTATGTAATTAAATGCCATTTTGTCATCATAGATTTTATGAAGATCCTAGAGTGCAAGATATAAGTCAAGTGAACTAAAGGAGACCAAAGTTGTTAAGTATGAGTCATGATGAGACTTCAAGTCCAAGTAATTTTTTTGCTATGGTGGAGAATGATTTAGAAGTTAAATATTACAAAGAGGTCTCATTATCTACTCATGTGTGAGAGTGAAGAAATCAAGATCAAGGAGAAGACTAAGGTGTTGATTAAGTCCAATATTGAGGTATGTATGGATCCAAGTGAACATCTTGTTGTTATTGAGTAGGTATCTTATAAAGAACATTAATTATTTATGCCTAATGATGAGGTTCCAAGATATAAAAAATATTCTCTAGATAAAAAGGTATGTAATGAATATGTGTTGTCTACATGCATTGTCAATTCAATCATAAAATAAAAGGAGAATTTTGTAGTGGATGAGGGTGTTGTTTCTCCTAAGCTAAAGAAGAAGAAGAGATACAAATATTAAATTATCAAGGAGGAGATGGAATATGATGAGTTATTTTTTTTAGAGCATTAAGGTATAGAAGGTGTCTCTATCTATGCTTCTTAAGAGATTCCTTTTAGTGGAGAATCATGTTTATGTGATCAAAATGATAATGTCAATCAGAGAAGGTCTTTTTTTAAGGTGGAGTAACAATTTCATGAGCCTATTTTAGAGGTTTATAAAGGAGCTATAATATAGAGTCATAATGGGTGATTCTAGGTGGCTTAATGAGATTGATGCAAATGTCAAGAAGTGTTTGGTGCTTAAAAAGGTATGTTAATTTATTTTTGATGGGTGTATCTAGGTGTTTAAAAATTTTTAGATATATATGTTGACCAAAAATAGGTTTGTTGACCCTATTTGTTTTGATATTCTAAGGTTTTAAGCTCTGCTAGAAAAGTGGTTTGTATTATGAATTGTGGATTGAGTCTTTTTAATATGTTGAATGGCCCAAATGGGTGGTAAAATCAAGATTCATATATATTTTAAGGTTTGTGATTCTCAAGTTATTCAAATTTTTGTCATGATGGAGGGTTAATTAACTAGTAGGTTTCTAAAGGAAGTATGTTGTAGAAGATGATCGTAGTGATGAAATCAGTGTATTTGAAAGGGTATATGAGATTTATCTAGATATGTAGTTTTAGTTCTTAGAAATGTGTCTATTAAAAATTGTAGGCTCTACAAGTTTGAAGTAAGGTTACAAAGAGGCTAGAGAGCCTTAGTTTGAAAAAGAGTACTTTTTCATTAGTTTCTCCAAAAGATCAAGGTATGTGTGTTTGAAGGTGATTTATCAAGTTAGTTTAGTGCATGTTTCCTATTTGGTGAATGGAATAAAGTTTTGTTGGTGGTCCCTATGGTATCTTGAGAGAAAAGGCTAGTAAGCATGTGTGGTGATTCTTTTGTTGTGTGGAATATGAAGATGATCAAAAGGTGAAATTTATCAAAGTTATTAGGGGGAGTCCCTCTCAGATGTTTCTTGATGTGTTCTATTAGATTCTTTTTTGTGCTCTTTCTTCATTGGTTATAGTTCTTGGTTGAAGAGAGTGTTGGCATGGAGTAAGATGAAGTTGTCAAGATAAGAAGAGGTTAGCTCCAAGTAAGGGGGTTTGTATCATCTTTATAAGATGGTACTTTCTTATTTGATGGTATTTT
This sequence comes from Torreya grandis, assembly GCA_037957365.1. Lineage (NCBI taxonomy): Eukaryota > Viridiplantae > Streptophyta > Pinopsida > Cupressales > Taxaceae > Torreya > Torreya grandis. Next base: position 692,528 of record JARHVA010003841.1, read on the forward strand.
TAGGTCCTTAAAATTATTTTGTGCCCACTTTGTCATTATGTCAAAGGGGGAGAAAGTTCCTATTAGAGAAAAAGTTCATGTTATCAGAGTGCTTTAAGAAAATAGAAGGTGAGATTTATATTGCTATATATGATGGTTGTTGACATCAATAACAAATGGGGAGATTATTGGATATTTGTCATGATGATGTCATAGAAGTTATATGGTGAGTGGATGAATTTACTTAATAGTCTATGTGATAACAAAAAAGTGTGCAATGTGCTTGTTTTACTATGATTTATGTATGTTGGTTGATATTCTATTTTAGCATGGATAGATAGAATCATGGATGAGTAGGGTGATTTAATAATGTGTAAGGGGTCCTATAAAAATTCAATAATTCTTTGAGTGATTTTGTGCATGAGTGTAATTCACCTAGTTCGTCATTTTTCTCATCTAAACACTTTGGATCTAGTGGCAAAAAATCTCAGTAGGTAGTTTGATAATGTCACCATTGTCATATGTGAATGAGTCTAGGGGAGTTAGTAATATGGTTGTGATCACATTAGTCCCTAGTTGTTATGTATCATATATCAATTCATGCATCAAATCATGGTTAAATATATGAATGTGCAAGGTTAGATTCTCAATCAGAATTCATTATTTTTCCATAGCTAAATTTCTAATGTGGGTAGAAAAGGTTGAGTAAGCATGTTGATGAGGTAAACATTCTCATGCACAGACATGTCAATACAAAATGATCATATGGTTTATTTAATTTTTATTCCTAGTTTATTTTTGATAATTTTTAGATCATGAAATGTAGCACATCAAAAGATATGCATATGCAAATTTGGGCTCCCAGGCAGTTTAAATATGTTTTCTCACACTTAGCCAATTTTTTAGTGTGGCAAGAAGAGTTGAATGAACATTTTTATGATGTATATATTGCTTGTATAAATGTGTCAAGAGAAACTAATAATTTGGGTTTGCTTATTTTTGATCATATATGTTTTGCACTACATTTTAGATCATCTACACAATAAAAGTTATGTAGGAGCAAAGTTGGTCTTACAGACATATTTTGGCATAGTTGGCTCTATGATAGAAGTTTTTTAAAAGGCATTTGAAGGTAATTATATCTACCATGTTCAAGGGTTTTATGAGATATTTTTCATATGGTTAGATTCTCCTATGTGAGGAGATCATCTATTATAAATTTGAGATCATATGTCAAAGAACAAAATAAGTTATTGAGGTGAAAAAATGGCTACTCACGAATATAGAAAGGGTCCCCCTAGGTCATTTCTAAAGGAGTTAAATCTTGATCAAGATCAGTGGTGCATGTTTCTCTAAGGATTTAGGAAGAAATTAGATGAGGCAAGGTACATAATGTTTAACAAAAAATAAAAGTTACATGATAATGATATAATGAAAAGTAGTCATTCATACAGTTTGATCAAATAATGAGCATTGATCGCTAAAACCCTGACTGGTCCACAAAGATCAATGGAACATGTTGAGTCAACATTTCATGGTTGTATGAGATGAGATCAATGTGACTAAATTTTAACATCTATATTTTGTAGACTATGTGTTAAATATTGATTAATATCAATGGTTTGTATTTTATCTAGGTTAAGAGGAAACCAAATTCAAGCATTGTGTTTGAAGGTTAACTCTGACTATTTGAATTCAAATATTTGAATTTAACATAAGAAAAAATAGAGCTCTATATTTCATTCACATCTTTTGATATAAGTCAATTTTTCTAATGATGTAAAAAGAAAAGTTAAAGAGGACTCCATGGTGCATCTAATGAACCTAATTTTAAGATCTAAAAGTGAGTACAGTCAAAGATATTGATCCTATAAGTTGACTATGTTCATTGTTATTCTGCAAGTGACCCAAGAAGGATATTCAAGCTTGTATTGATGGTGTTTTGATTTCTAATGATGAAATTTATATTTGGGAGTATTTTAGATTACATGAGGATAATCTGTGAGTATTTTGGAGGTGTGATCAATCTATCTTGAGTATGAAAAATTATTAATAAGTTGACTTTTTTTATAATGGTGTTCCTAAATGTAAGGTCTATGTTTGAGTTATTTGAGCATATACAAAGGTGATCTAAGTTGACTATGATAATTTGAGGATATTGAAGGGGACATAAGGAGTGGACCCATGTATTTTAATGTGTTCATGTGTTTTTTTTACTTGAGGGAGTGTTAAATGAGTGAATGGGTTCACATGAGACCTATAAGGGATACAATGGCCTTATTAAAAGGTGTTGCTACTTAAGGGAGATCCATATATGCTATGGATGAAATAAAAAGATTGTTATGATTTATGTCTTCATGTGAGATATTCATTAAGGGCTAAGGCATGCCTAATGGTAGACAAAGGTAGTTATTATCAACATTGATCTATAAATAGTGGAACTAAATATGATGGGTTCTAGACTTGGTATGAGAAACTAAGGAGTGATTAGAGAGATTTTTATGTGTTTTTTATAGATCAAAGGAGGGATAGAGTGCCCTGAGGATGAGTTGAAGAGAATATTAGTTTGAAGACAATTTGTATGACCTATAGGCCATAATTATGTTGGCAGAATAGTGCTCTTGTTATTTATAGTGTGAGCAAAAGTGAAGTGTGATAAGCATAGATCCATCATCAAGTGTTGTTGACATGAATTTAGAGCTGGATGTGTTCATAGGTGTTGTTGTGGAATCTCAACATCTAAGGTGTTTGGAGCCTCCTTGCAAGGTGAAACTTTCTAAAAGGTCTAGTTGTTATTGTAACTTAGCTAGATAGATATGGTATCACCTTGTGGGATTGATGTCTAACTAAATACGGATTGTAGTTATTTAATCATTTGTAAATGGTCTAAATTATATCTTGCTATTATAGGATAGTATTCCAATTACAAGTTGTAGTGGGTTTTATTCCCAAAGAGGGTTTCCCATGTGTGTCATGTGTTATTTGATTGAGCTTGCATTATCTATCTTGCTTATTTCTATGAATGATATGTATGCTTCATGAATGTTTATGTTAATTGGTTAAGTATTTTTAAAGATCATAATTGACATTGGATTACTTAGGATCACTAATTCACCTCCTAGTTATTTTACCTCTAACATTCTATTCCTCCTATATACATATTCAAAATGACCATACATGAGTGATAATAGTGTCAAATATATATACTATTTAGGAATTATTTATGTGATACAAAATATCTAGATATTTTGTCAGCTTGTTAAATAATTAGGCTTGCCCATCAACATGTATGTGATCTCACTACTAACCATATGCCTACTTAGTATGAATGGAAAATAGAGGGAGAATGATGATCATATAGATTTGTGCATGAAATGATATGATGAGAAATATTCTTTTTGGCTGATGATAGGTTAAATTTAGTATATTAAAGGGTGTGCGATGGAAACCATATCAAAATATTAATTATTGTATTCTAATAAATGATGTAACAAATGTAAAAATAAAACATCCTAAATAAAAATAGAATAAAAATAAATGATAATTAAATTAATCCAAGAAACATTTTTAAGTGATAAATCAAACATAAGATCAATATATGTGTATAAATCAAATCCAAATCATATAAAAATGTAATAAATAATGAAATTAAACACCATGATGCATTCATAAGAACTGATAAATTTCATGGCAACCAAAATCCATAACATCTGATATATCTTTATGTAATTGTAATCTAACTTTAATCAACCTTTGTTTATATCCATGAAAATACTTGTTGATGCATTGTCTCTATGGAAATAGTGGGTATGCTAGAAGAATAATGATGATCACGTGGTAGTTCCTATAAGGGATACTCAATGTATGAAACTAGTGTTGATATGTGATGAATATCTATACATATTTTTAGTAAAAGTGAGTTGAATATAAGGTTGATCCTTTTCTCATAAACATCCTAGAGTATGCAACTGAGCCAGTGAAGGTGTAAGTCATGAAAAATTATGATTGTGTTATTTTAGAGCTTGAAATTTATTTTTATGATGTTTAACACATTAATGACAAAGATATTAATCTTCCCTATATTCAGGGGTGTATTCTAAAATTATATTAGGAGGATGTAATATTTTTCTATAGACTATGCCTTCTTTATATGAAGTTTATCAATGTATTATGGAAAATGTCAAAAATGAGTGGAAGAATGTGTGCATGTTCCATAAAAGCAATAAGTACATCTAGGATTATACTATGAAGGTCAAAAATCTATTATAGATGTAGATCCTTAATCTTATTACTTATAATGTACATGATAATCCTTGGCCTGATGACTAGCAAATCTATAGAATTCACAATATGGCTTATCTACTCATCATGTCGATATAGGATCAAAATTAGGAAAATTTAGTATGTCATCATAAATAGGAGGACAAATTGTAAAATAATTAGGACTAGGATAAACCACTTCAAAAGATTATCTCAAAGTGGGTTGGCATAGTGTAACTAACATATCTGGAGGAAGTAAGCTAGAAGGATCTGAGAAGCTATCAAAGTAGTATGGTCATGTGATAGCATGGTCAAGAAGCATATATTGAAATGAATCAATAATAACTAGATGATAAATAGTATGTGTGTGATCTATCTTGGACATGTGAAAATAAAATAAAGAAGAACTAATATTAGGTACCATAGAAAGATAAGGAACCATTATCATTAAAATTTTCACCATTGAGGAGGATGTTCAATACTCCTCACTTAATTGATAACATGTGGACTCTTTAAAGGTTTTGGGTGACATTATATTTGAATATAACCTCTAGATGATGTCTAACTCCATTGATGTTATTACATAGAACTTCAAAACTAAACCTATTGCTTACAAGGAAAGAAAGATTGAGAGAATTAAAAAAAAATAAGGAGGTGATTCACCAAATTTTTGAACACTATAAAACATCTAAAAATTCACAATGAACATAGAGTTTATATATTAATACATTACTCCTAATCTACACCTCTTATATTAGTATTTCAATATGAATGTGGTAGATGATTATTAGGTAAGGATGGATGAATTTCAAGAAGTATAAAGACATTAATGGAAGATTGCCTCACTTAAAATTAACAAAACTCCTTGAACACTTCATATAACATGAAAAAATAAATTCAAACTACATATTGGTGAGAAAATGAGACAACATGTCATGGAGAACTAAATCAACACTAGACAAGATCAATCATTCATGTACAAACACAAAAATACATTCATAATAGAAGGTAAAACTAACTCGTCTATTAATTAAATGAATTAAAAAAGGAATAGGATTGTGACATACTCAAGTTTAGGATCATTACAATGCTGAAATTAGGCATATATATAAAGGAGCATGAGAAAGATAGAAGAGATGGGTGTTGGAGAAGTCCATGAAAAATGTAATCTCATAAAGAAATAAGTTACAAGTAAGAAAACTACCAAAGGATAGTCATGAAACTCTCCTAAACATATATAAACTTGATATGATATTATTCATTAATAATGGTGGTGTAGAGTGACTATTGACCTTCTTGGATGATTCATAAACCTCATTCATTAAATGTTCATTATTGGCTTAGAAGGAGTTATGAAGTCTATGTCTTAACACGTGGCATTATTGATCATGATTCTTGGAGTCTTTTCATGCCCTCTTAGGCCACCTAAATTTCTATCTTGTCTTGGTGAGCTAAGTATTAATACTCAAGTTTATTCAAACTGATAAGAACTTGTATTTCATTAAAAAACTTATTTAGTTCAAATGGAGACCATAATGATAAGTATATATTTATATCTTAGGCTTAGTACTTCACTTATGGAATGTTATAATTTATTGATTACATAGATTTCATACCTTTTCAATATCATTTATAGGATCATTCCATTCCTATTCAAGCTCAAAATCATCTCCAAGACTGATACACAATTGCATTATATATGTTAGGAGATCTTAATGGCATATTTGTTTACCATTAGGTATCTTAAAACCTCCAAATGATGTTTCAATAATTTTAAACCTTATTATGAGTATTCATAATAATATTACCTTATCTTATCCAAGCTATTAGTAATTTCATTAGGTCTCACTTAGTCAAATTTCATGAAAAGCTACCAAAACTTGCATTTTAGACCTAAAACAGTCATTTCTCAACCTATTTACATACTTTCTCAGATCACACATGAAAAAAATTGTCCATTAATGTGCCCATGATAATTAAATAGGTCACCCAAATCATTTCAAAACCAAAAAAAATGAATTACAAGTCATTTAGAAGGCAAACATAATCATCAGGTCATTGAGAGGGTTTTAGGTGTTTCACTTTATTAAGGATAGTTCATAAAGATCAGGACCATAATATATTGAATAAAACCAAAAATATTTAAGGAATAGGTTATATAAACACCTAATAACACCATTTTATCCCATTCCCCTAATCATTCAACTTCTAGCATGAGGAAATTGGGCATTCTTGACTTTGTCAGCTTGTTCCAATAGGTCGAGAGAGTGTTTTCATCCAAAAGGTCATTCATCTATTAATTTTTTTTATTTTTAATGGTTATAAGAGGTATAATAAACCTGAAATTAATTTATCCAAAAATTTTACAAATAATTTTATCTCTCAAAATTCTTAAATCCTTATCCCTCCACTAATGAGGGGTTGAGAGCAAATATTGTGTTAGTGACCCTAACTAAATATTTTTTTTAAATTTATTAATCTTGGAAGGAGTTAAAATTTCATAAGATATTAGATTAGGGTATTAAAAACATCTTAAAATTTTTAATTCTTAAAAATAATCCAAAACATGTAACATTTATTCATTCTCTGCACATAGGCCTCTAGGTATACATTAGGTCTCTTGACTACAATTTTGTGAATGGATCTACTCTCCACATAGTTTTTGACTTATATAAGACTTTGGTGAGGATAGAGACTTGGTTAATAATTTTTATCAACCCTAATAACCATCTTATCATTTCAATTTCCACCTCAAGTTTTTTTTCCCACTTTTACATGTGACATGTTTGTAGGTGATCATTTTAGGATTCTCACTACAACACTTGAAGAGTCAATCCTTTTACACTAGCTTTGGAAATTTTTTGATCTTTATAAATATTAGAATATAATTATCATATTTATCTCTCATTTCACATCCCACATATGCCCTTATATCCTATGATTACAAATAAACTATATATGATCATTAAGTCTTCTTTACTGTTAGGCTTACCAAGATAAGCTCTTTGAACTAATTTAGATTTTATTGAAGAGATTTTTATAGGATGAACATTTCAATAAAAATTTATTTTTATGCCTTAATCTTATTGGTTCGTCTAAATAATTATCATCAACATTATATTTCTCCTAATACCTTATAGAATATTGTAAGTGGTCATTAGGCCAAAAAACCCTTCTTTGTTCATATTTTGCCTTTTTAACTATTAGATTTATCCAATGATGGAATTGTGGGAAAAATGACTTATGTTTGTAAATCCTTATTGATCACTCTAATTTCTTCAAATCACTTGGGACATTCACTTAAATATTTCAAAGTCCTCCTTTAGGCTCACACATTATATTTGAATGTAAGGCAAGTGAAATTATGAGCCTTCATAGATGTTTAAGATGCTTAAATATATCTTATAGGAAATTAAGATGGTGAGACTAAACTCCATTAAGACAACATGGATGTTAGTTTCTTCTAAAATCATAGGCCATGTTTGCTTGCATTTCCTTGAATGTACTTCAACCTCCTTCTATCACTGTTGACATGAGCATTTTTGGCTTCAAGTTATTTAGAGATTTTTTAATAGTAAAAATGACATTATATCATGACTTAAATAGGACATATAAACTCTCCATTGAAACCATTTAGTGTAAATATTGACCTGTAGGTCTATAGACCTATAGGTCTATAAACCTGTAGGTTCACAATCTCCTTTTGAACATGGCTTGGAGAGAGACCCTTATATTCTAGGGATTGTCACCTAAATAATACTTGAAAATAATATTAAATTATATCTAAATATTTTAATTTCATTAAATTATCTTTGACAATGAAAACACACCCTTGTTTGACAAGGTTTCTCTCAACCATGTTTTCTAGGTCAAATAACTCAATTGTGCATGAATAATTTTCTACCTTTCTTGAGGTTAATTCATATAATAATTTCTATAAAGGAATGATGGAAATTTATTAAGTTTAATACACTATTAAATACCTTATTTAATTCGTTATGTACACCAAGACACTTAACAACTCTTTACAAACATGATTTTTCTATACAAACTAGCAAATCAAGGATATTTGATACTACACCAAACATGAAGATTAACACACTTGAGAGAATAGGATATTATAGGGTTTAAAGGGTGTTCAATAAAACTTAAAAAATCATTTTAATGAATTTATTAAGCTTTAAAACTCTACATTTGGAAAAAAATTGACCCTTGTGGGATTTTGAGTCACGTTTTTGCACCCTTAACTTATTAACAATTGTTCATAAAATTAAGTAGCCTAATCAGATAATGAATGATATAAAGTGGAAGGAATTAGGGTCCCTTACTCTTCCCAATGTATTGGGATCCATATTTCTCTCCTTAGAGTACTATACACAAATTGATTGGCCTTTTAAGGCTACCAAGAAGTTCAATGGAGAAATGAAGAAGTTTATTTGCATTGCTTAGATAAGTAGATATAATTTCATACATTGATTTTGGTATGAATAGACCAGGGGATCCTTGTATTTGTTTACACATTTCCCATCAATATAAGTCCTCTACAAAAGACCTCTAAAAGCATGGTTTCTAATATTCTACTTGTTCTACCTTTTGAATTCACTAGAGATGATGAATGAGGTGACTATGTAGCTTATGTTAACATTATAGAGGTGGAGAAATATGCTAAAACATTTCCCACCTATTTTTCCTTGTAACTCTTTTAATAACTCTTAATTTCACTATTATAAAATTATGAATGGGTAGTTACATGGAGATTTTGATGTTGGAAAGTAGTTTTCAGGATATTTAGGGAAATGTAAAAATAAGTACAAGCATGATGTCATTAATTGATTCTAAATGATTTAAAATAAAACCTATTCCATGATATCAACTTTAAATTTTTTATTTCCTACAAAGTATCATCTCAACATTAGAGTGTACGGTTAATAATGTTAACATCACACATCAAATTATCACCCCTACTATTCAAAATATTGCATACCATGATAGTTTATCTTTTGAGTTAGTAATTTGGTCTTTAAAATTCTTTAAATTGATCTTTATAATCAATTATTATCATTTATTAATGTTGTTTAGGTGAATTAAGGTCTTTGTCCTTTATTTGTCTTGTGCTTGTCTAGTCATTTCTTGGCCTTTTCAAGCCATTTTCAAAGGTGAGAAGAGTATAAAGTGTATTTATAAGTTTAATATCATGTTTCAACGTAATTACATGCTTAAAATATTTATATTCATGTTGATCACATTAAGGACTAAATTCATGACTAATTTCTATGCAAAATTGACCATTTTGTACCCTCAAAGGAAGGTTTTGATGATATACATTAATAAATAGTCTTTATTACACCTTCACTAACCTAATTATACTTGTTTAATATTCAATAAAACCTTTCTAAAACATTCTAATTAAAGCTCCTTTGTGAAAATAGCCTTTTCAATGTAAAAATAAGCCTTTTTGAGGCATCATTTTGGTTTTCAAAGGATTTTTGGGAGAAAATAATAATATAGGATTAAATTGGTCCTTAAATTTTCATTTTAGTGGTTTATAGGAATTTTGGGTGAAAAAAATTGCAAAAGCCAACTCTGCTCCCATATTGACCTTTTTGGAGTGCCTAGAAGGGTAGTTTTCAAATTCTCAATACAACAAGAGGAAAGAGAGTTAGGATATGATAATTTGTAAATAATTAGGTATATTAGTAATATTTTAATTATTGGTATTTTTTCATGGATTGGTGGCCTCATATTTATGAACAATTACTATGAGTGACAGTAAGTCATTATAGCCTATGCATTTGAGAGGGGTCTATTCTTGGACCTATTTTTAAAGCTCAAAAAATAATTAAGATAAATTGTTTTTATTGAAAATTTTATGGGTCATGAGTCTCCTTTTCATATTTTTCTCATTTGATAACTCATTCTAGGAAGGTACTTACAACATAAAACCATGTTTCCTTTTCTATCCTTTTCAATGGTCTCTTGGGTCAATTTTGAGGCAAAGTATGAGTAATTAAACATAAATTAATATTTTAATAGGTTATTAATGCATGATATAATTAATTAAAAACCTTATTCCTATAATTGAAAGTTCACAAGTTTCTATTTTGAGTGTGTCTCTTTGAGAGAGTTTAAGCTGAGTGTGTCTCATCAACAAGGTTCAAGGTATTTTATTGATATTGATTTTAGTTTTCATATCATATAAAATTATATGATATATATTTTAAATTTTTTTAAATCAATAATTAATCTATAAGATACATCATGAAATTTGATAAAGCCTCAAACTTCTTGCATCATGTTGATTTCTACCATAGTCTATACATTAAAGAATGAGGTATTAATAACATTAATTGAAGGTCATAGAGAAAATTTATATGTTTCCCTATTAAAATGAGTAATTAGGTCATTCAATACCATATTTTTTACTATATTTATCTATAAATGTGCACCTTTAGGCATGCATCATGGGTATACACCTATAGGTACCTTTAGGAGGCTAATCATGTTGAGACAAAACATTTGATTGTTTCTAAGTTCCTCATGATATAAAATTTTCATTTGAAGATATTGAAATTATTTAAAACTAATTAGAGGGATATACAACTATTCATATGGTTCATACTCTAATCCACTACCTTGTCTGCTACTACATTATCATCTACAGGTGTTTCATAGGGGAATGAAAATGTTGGAAAGGAACATGTAATTGGTTTGAAGAAACTCAAGGTGAAAAGAATCCACTATGAGAATTTGATGAGGTATATTATGGATTTGATTAGCCCATACATTTTGTATTATCAATATTATTTCATTGCCTATATCACACCTACAAATGTCACCTATAGGTTTCCACAGAGACTGGACAATAATAGAATAGAGTGTTGGAACCTATTTTAGACCTCCTCAAGGTCTAAAAGATTTAATAGATGTCCTATCATTCCATGATGAAACCTTTGAGTTTTAGATATATTTTTATATCCATGTTTACACATGAAGAATAATTTATGGACAAGTTCCCTAAAAACATTAAAATAAAGCCCCTACAACTCTTTTGATTTTTTCATAATAGGTCAAAGGAGGCTTTAGACTAGTTTAAATGGTTCCATTTGGTAGACCTCTTCTAGGGTTTGAAACTTACAAGAAATAATTTGGATGTTACTAGAGGATATAGGTTATTTAAGGTCTCCAAATATGATGTTTTTTCACTAACATTCTTCAATGATTTCTGTAAGATTTCAACCCTCAAAGTGACCTCATAGGTCTCGGACAAATGATGAAAGCATGGAAACCATGAATAGTGGTCTTATGGAGTTTAGAGACTTCTAGAAGGACAAAAATTATAATTATTAAGGTTTAAATAATAGGTATTGATATTAAACACCCATATAGGTTTACATTACTATTGACAAGCTTACCTATAGCCTCATTGTAAGTGTTCACAAAGTGATGATATGAGATTATGGATACTAGGCTTTGCAAGCACAAACAACTTGCCATGGGGTGATTTTTCCATGACACCTTGTAGGACCTAAATGAATTTTAAAATAGGACCAAAACCTTCAAACAGCTTTGTAAAGATCAAAAGGCATAGTTGTTATGAAACTTTATAGTCATAAAGGAGACCAATATTAGTAGATAACAGAGTGTTATTAGTCATGAATGACATAAGTCAAAGATTGAATGACATTAATCTCATTCATATTTATAATTATTTATACATAATACCTCATCAATCATACAATGGAGATAAATTTTGACCTATTTATTATGAGAATCAACTTGAAAGGCCTAATCAGTTTGTCCATACAAATTGAATAGTATAGTTATCTTAAGTGAGTAAAATGGGGAATGATCTTAGAGGGTTTTGAAATGACATGAAGGTGAGGTGTAAATGGGAATTAAATAAAAATTCATAATAAAAATAAGGTCTATTCTCATTATATATTCCATCTGAGTCACTAATCTTGCATCAAGATTGAAATTCACATCCTACAGCTAGACACCTACAACTAGGTAGGTGTAAGCAGTGGTTAAGGTTATTCTCAAGGGTTTACCCTTGAGAGGAGGTTTTATAAATGATTTTAAGATAAAATTAGATGAAATATATTATTATATTCTCATATCACCTTTTATAGTTTGAATACATCCAAAGCATTTCCAAGCTTATCATTATCCATACAAGGACAAATCACCATAGTATACATTCAATTCATTATGTGAAGGTTTACTTAAAATAAGATAATGGTTTATGATTTTATTTTTAATGAATATATTTAAATTATTTTAAATCAATAATACTATAGAGAAAGGTTAATCTATTTGAATCATTTGTCATCTTGAAGGTAACCTACAAGCAGACCCAAGTGCATCCTAAAGGCCTATGCTCATTCAAAGAGGACTACCTAGAGTATGGAATGAATGTGTAAGGCTAGAGAAATTTTTTTAATCTTGAAGTGACCAATAAATTGAATTGAATATTAATCTAATGAGTTAAATAATGGATAGTCATTCAATTATCAAGAAGGGATTATAAGAGGGAAAAGAGAACATCTACAACCTCCTAAAAGAAGTAGTCCTATATTTGAGAGGGAAAAGTGTTGTTAGTATAGTGATATGCAAGGTAAGATGAAAAATGAGAATTTGTGATGAAATGGTAAATGTAAGAGTTATAAAAATATACAATTTTATCAAATTCATGTAATAATAGACACCTAATAGTCATACAAAGGGCACCTACAATAGTATTGTATACACACTAATAGTTAGCCTATCAAGACTACCTTAGAAGAGTTCCAAATGCATGATATGGATCAATATAATACAATTTTATTATGGTATTATTAAATTTAAATCAAATATATACTAGGTTTTAGGGTTTTGACTCTTTTAAAATCCCATAGTATCTTTTTTTTACCTTAAAATGTAACCTTCAAGTTTCAAGGAAAGTTGAATATCTAATTGTTATCAAAAGGCTCAGGGTCTAGGCAATATATGGATGTTTTTAAATTTTTTCAAGGATATTAAATATTTTAATACATCATTAATCATTTATTTAAATTTTAAAAGACTGAAATATATCCTAAGAACCCCTTTTTACAAAAAAATGATCAGATACATTTGATTATGGCATGATAGTCCATTAATGTAAGGTGAATAATCACCTTGACATAGAATGGGTATAGATCCAATTATATAGTGATTATAAAATATAAAGGTAACATAAATAATTATTTAAAAACAATTCATAAGTCCCAATATAGTGTTCATCTATAGGTAATGGTTTTTGGAGCAATCATTATAGTCATAAATTGAGTGTATTTTATGATTATGCTAAGAGAAAGGTGAATGCTTAAGGTTTTTGGTTAAGGAAAACTTCATGATTATGCATTGATTGTATTAAAAAATTATGATATACATATAACAGGAGTCACATATAAATGAAAAAAGGAAAGGTAAGGTTTTATAACTATAAATTGTAATCAAATTTGCTTATTTTACACACAGTCAACAGTCCAAAAGTTTGTCTTGGGATTTTTAATGTTTGAAGGTGGTAAAAGTGTCATCTAGACCTTAATTTTTGTATAGAGGGTACTAATTAACCAATAAAAACTATAATAAATTTTTTTAACATGAATTAATATGTAAAATATCCTTTTTTTCGTCTCATAGGTAGGCTACTTTCAGGGAAACATGAACACAACAAATGGTGAGAAAGTGACCAAAAAGGGTGTTGGGTGTCTTGGGAACATTTTGGGAAACTTTAGAATTTTGTTTAAATGTGTATTTAATGATAAATAATATGATTTAATCCTTTTAATGATGAGAAACCACTCAGAAGTGGTGGTGAGAAACCATTTGCACTCAAACCCCACTAGCCTAAACCAAGCCCATTGTCCAATAGGGGTAATTTCAACTTCCAATGTCTAATGAACATTAAAAATAATTTAAAACTGTTCATGGGGATATATTAAATCTATTAAATATTTTATTTTTCATAAATATTCATAGGTAAGCCATTTTGACCTAAGCTCAAGACAAGGTGCACAAAATGCAAGAATCAACTTGAAAGGCCAACTTGAGATGCTCACACCAGTAAGGAGGTTTAGCATAAGATCTCAAGGAGTTATTGGATATTATTTGGAGTATTTAAATTAATTTTTTTGTAATTTTTTTATAGGTTATAATTCACAATTTTATGAATCATCTTTAAGGGTGAAAACTACTAGAAACCCTCCTAAAACCCCAATTTGAACCAATTTATAGAGATTGAGTTGGAAACCCGAAAATATGCCATATTTACCTCTTTAAAAATACCATATGTTGTATTATAATCATAGAGGGTCCTCCACATGTAGTTTTTTTGTACCTTCCTTTGTATGTAATAGGATAAATACTATATTATTTTATGTTTTTAGGCTAAAATAAGGGTTAGTGAGCATGTAAAAGGATGAAAATAACTTGGGATAATATTTTGAGAAATTTTTTAATTGATAAAACTAAAAAAAATATAATAAATCATATAGAGTTTCCCAAACCATTCAATTCTTCTGGGCCAGTCAGAAAATGCCCCAAAAAGGCAAGCCTTCCCAAGGCCATTTTAGGGTTATGGTAACTACACAGTATTCCAAACCACAAAAATTGACATGAAAAATGGTAGGATAAAGATAAAAGTTATTAAAATGGTTTTTATTAGTTTCACACATGTTTTATATCCTAATATAAAGAATGTTCCTTCTAAGTCTAAAAGGGTTAATTAGGCCTAATTTTGCAAGGACAAGGTGCTAGAAAACATGTCTACAATTAAAGTTGGACACCATAATTTTTCATGAGATGTAATAAGATAAAGGGTACATTTAAAGAGTCTTATTTTCTCACAATCACCTCATAGTCAAGGATATTTTTAGAAAAAAAAGCTACAAGGAATTGAGAGGATATGCATGATTTTGATGTTGTTCCATGTCTTGTTGATTGTTTGATGCATCAAATAACCTTGTCCTAGGTATGGTATGATATTATTAATCATTACATTGTGGAGATATGTAGTATTTAATTAAACCTAAAGAAAAATCCACTTTCTTGTTCTATGCCTAGTCTAAAATGAGCATTTTAAGGAGCTAAAGGACTAAATCAATGTATATAACTCCAAATAGGCCTTATAAAAGCTTGTCCATGAAGTGATACACCATATATGAATAAATAACAAGTAAATTCACGTTGGAGAAGGTTTTAAGAGGTTTGAAAATGTATTTAAACTCCAAAAAGACTCTTCTTCCTTTGTACACCATCTTTGAAGATAAAGTCAAACTTGGTTTGGAAAGCTTATAAAAGTCCTATGAAGTTGGGAAAAAAACTTGAAAATAGTTTTGAAGTCAAGGAAGACTCATTAATATTCATTTAAGACCTATTTTCAAGTGGGGAGACTTCTTGTCCAAGAATATAGGGAGGTTATGAAAAGATTTAAGTACTTATGTTGGTCAAACACCACAAATCATGGAGGAAGACTTATACTATATTTCCAAAGTTTTTAAACATGAAATTCTATGCCGTTTTCCAAGGATGAAAAAAAGATTAATAATATAATGCTACATTAGGTATTAAAGAGGAAAAAGAAAAGGTAATATGTTCTAGTTTTAAGGATTCTTGTCGTTTTCTCTCTTTTCTCTCCTATTCTCTATATGTAGGCAAATTTTTAGCATTCAAGAACATCCTTAACCTGAGTTTTGGTTAGGCCATGCTCATAAAAAAAAAATTAATTACCTATTTTTATGAATAATATATAATTAATACCTCCTTAAAGAAGTATTTAGTGTATTTTCATGGTTTATTGATAGATGACAGTGATAGTTCTTTCTTCCTCTCATATTGTCCTTTCCTATTTACCTATTCATGGGTGTTAGTTTATCCCTACAAGTTGCATAGTGTGCTATAATAATCTTTTTTCTATATCAAAGGCAAGATTTATTTAGTGTCTTTAAGAGACCTATTGAATAGGTACCTTATATCATGCATCAATTTTGAGCCTTTATGTGAAACATTGATGTTTGGAAGATGCCATTTGAGATGTGTAGTTAAGCTTATGTTCTTATCCATACTTGTAGTTCATGTAACATAGGTGGAGGTCATATTTTGGTATATCACTCAAATTAGATAGGTTTTCCTTCTAGTTTGCCCTTTTCCATTTTCCCTTGAAATATGGTAGTGTAGATTAGGGATACTAATTGATACATCAAGAGGAGATAGCCCTTAAAATCTAGAGATTTAATGCAACTATTAGGCCACACACAGTCTAGGATTATCTCCATGTTATTTTAGACTATGAAGGACTAAGACTACCTTTATAAGGGTGCAAATCTAGAAGATAACATTTTTTGGCATACCTAGTGTGACACATTGTAGTTGGTCTTGGTGAAATTGTAGTTGTAGCAATGTTCTTCGTGAATTATTTGGTGATTCAAATCCCAAGAAATTTCTTCTAAAAATTTAGGCATAGTTTATAAGTAATTCTATTTTCATTTCACTATGTAAATGTTGTTTTCATGGATGTGTATGAGGAAAACTATGATATACTTATTTATTATCCCTATGATGGATCATACCAGTCTTGTCATGATCTATATGAGCCTAGTATGATCCATACTATGATGAGACTTACCATGTTTCTCATGATCTATATTATCAAGAGCATGAATCTTATCCTCCTTGCGAACTATATCAATCTCATGACCAAATTTCACATTTCCTGTATGGCTATGATTTTGCATATGAGCATCCTTATTTCCAATAAAGAATGGATGAGATAGAGATCAAAATAATAGCATATGTAATAAAATTTTGTTTTAACTCTCTGTATACACATAATATTTTCAACTTTTATCAAATGCCAATGATGTACATCTTGTAGGAACCCATCGAGACTCAATCTCTCAGAGTGCCCACTTAAGGAGTGCATCGAGAAAGGGGTGGGTAGACCTTTGGTGATTTTAAAGATTAATATCACTTATTTACACATTATTACCAATATAATTAGATCTTAAAACCATTCCCTAAGATATTTCTCTTCCCTTTCATATTCCTCCAATATTTTTCTCTTTCCATTTCTCTTTTTCTTGCCTTAAATCCATTTTGAATAGTTAGCTATATTAGGTCGACTGTATAGACCCAATACAATTTATGGGTATTCTTCACTTTCTTTGCTTATTAGCCTTTTAGCTGACCTAGCTTAGACATTTTCAAATTTTATCAAATACCAATGCTTTACATGTTATAAGAACCCATTGAAACTCAATCTCTTAGAGTGCACACCTTAAGGGGTACACTGAGAAAGGGGTGGGTAGACCTTTGGTGATTTGTAGGATTATTGTCCCTTATTTACACATTATTACCAATCCAAACAGATCCCAAAACCATTCCCTAAGATATTTAACTTCCCTTACATATTCCTCTAATATTTTCCTCTTTCCATTTCTCCTTTTCTTGTTTTAAATCCATTTTTAATAGTCAATTATATTGGGTCAACTGGATAGACCTAGTACAATTTAGGGGTATTCATCACTTTCTTATCTTGTTAGACTTTTGGCTAACCTAGCTTAGACCTAGTGAATTATCCCTAAAAACACTTTGGGTTAACTAGGTTGACCCTATATAAACAATGTTCTTGGAAGGATTTAGGGAAAGATATGCCTATATATACAATATCATTTTAGTCATTATTCATATGTGCAATGAAGAGTTATTATTCACTCATGATTCTTCATAATCTAATCTTCCACCATTCTACTTGAGGAGACTTAGCTTAGGTTTCTTATTTGGATAATCTAGTCTTGTGGATATGTATTAGATGCTTTGGCCTTTCTTAGTGATCCTTACAAACCACAAAAACCTCTTGTTAAGCCCCTTTGGTTAATGGAGAGATTGAGTCTTGATGGGTTCACATTCAAGTAAGTATATTCTAAATTTGTTCTCTTATCTTTAAGTAGATAGAAATAGCATAATTTTTCTATCAAATAATACTATCTTTCATATATATATATATATATATATATATATATATATATATATATATATATATATATATATATATAAGGGTGTTACTCATACTTAATTTCATTGAAGTTACCTTTACATGTTTGTTATATTGTTTCTAACCCCTACTTTGTGCCACAAGATTTGGTATGTACTAGATCAGATTGTGCTTTCTTGTTATTAGAATAGAGTAAATGTTATAAACCTTAGGACTCCATTAGGCTTGTTTTATGATTGTGTTATATTGTAATCTTTATAACCCTTCCTACCATGATATGTTATGACAAGTGATCCCATAATCATGTCTAGAAGATCCCCATATTGGTCATGCTCTCACTTAAAAAGTTTATCCCCAATCATAAGTGTAGGTATGCTCTATCTTCTCTAAGCTAGGATTGATTTATAGACATGATGAATTTTTGATTGCATACACTCTCAGTATGATGAATTGAATGGTCTATTTCAATATGTCTCCAATGATCCAAAAGAGAGGAATGAGTTTTGAAATCTTATATTGGTGAAGATGGAGGCTTGGAATAGGCAAAAAATTGAGTTGAACCAGTTGTCTCAACAACCCTCTTGTATTCCTTACCGGTCTTCTTGTGTTCCTTACTCTCATGAATTTATTAACCATGATAAATTTGAGACAAGGGAGATTATTAGTTGGATTTAAGAGCCTATTCAAGACCTTATTCAAGAAAATAAACTTTATTTTAGTTTTAATTCCTCCTGACTTGTACCTTAGGTTTAAGATATCCATGATAACAAAAGAGATTTCAAATTTTGATGAATTAATGGCCAAGTGGAAGGAGTAAAATGTAGAGTTCTTTAATATTTTCTCTTTTCATCCTATCCAAGACTCCTTAAATTATTCCATTGGCCTCAAGATCCTAAAATATGATCATAATAAACCTTCAATGATTAATATTCCATCTCAAAAAAATGGATTTCATTACCCTCCCACCATCTCCCTTCTTTAGGAGGAGCCTATTCTATGTAGGATAGAGAAAGAGGTTGAAGCTATAAGCTAAGTTCTTAGAGTATGTGAAGAGGATACTTCAAGTGTGTATGAATAAGAGTTTATCATTGATACTTGACTTGAGGTTGTAGTTGAGGGTGAGAAGGCTAGTTTTGATGTGGAAGAACTCTATGAGAAATTGGTATAAAATGGAGTCATAAATGAGTTTGGGATATCTCCACTTGAGAAAGATGAAGGTATCATTCAAGCTAATCATATTAAAGTTGATAAAAGTGAGGAATAAAAATATTATTGACATCTATACCTTGAATCTATAAAGATATTAAAGACTTTTATAAGGATATGTTACCCATTAGAAAACATGTTTATGAGAATTTTGATCAAGAAGCACCTATTCAAGATAATGATGTAGATTTTTTTGACTATTCGAAGCTCATTAAACATCTGGATGAACTTCTAACAATTGATAATAAGGATGAGGTCATTAAAGGATAATGCATAGATGAGTTATCACCTAATAAGGTTATAGTTGGAAAGTAGTATGAAAAAGATCCTAAATTTCAATATGAGTTTATCTTTGTTGGTGATAGGTTTTCTGTTGATGACTTATTTGAGGAGATGTTGGGAGAGTTGGTAGGCAATAAGAGTGTCTCATCAGATGTCATGCTCAACAAACACCTTATTTTACAATGTGTAGCATCTTTTAAAAGGAGTGAGTTCATAAATTTCCTTTTTAATCTAGGTGGATCATGTTTTATCATGGTTAGTTATATTAATTTGTTTATGTTTCATCCCAAATAAGTGCTTTATTTGAACATTTTCTTTGTTAGTTAGTTTCCCTATTTATGCATTTCCTTCCTTATTTTGGAGGAGAAAGTTGTCTTATTTCAAGTCAAGATATGTACTTGTAGTCATGGATCAGAATAATCACTATTTTATGAGACCAAAACTCATGTAAATGATCTGGTTTTCAAGCATAGAAGCCATGCTTTCTAGTTGAGTCACCAAAATGTTGACAATTTTGACCTCTAGGTCAAATTATCGCCCTTACCATTCAAAACTTTGCATATCATGCCAGTTTGTCTTATGAATTAGTAAGTTGGTCTTGAAAATTCCTTAAAATGATCATTGGAATATGTGATTATCAGTTCTTAAGGTTATTTATGTGAATTAAGATATTTTTGTTCATTTGTCTTATGTTTATCTAGTCATTTCTTGGCCTTTATGAGCCATGTTTAGTGGTGAAAAGAGTCTAGAGTGTATTAATAAGTTTTATAGCATGTGTCAAGGTAATTACATGCCTAACATATGGATAATCTAGTTTATCATATTTAGGACTAACTTTATGACATGTTTTAATGCAAATCTAACCATTGTGTGCCCTCTAGAGATGGTTTTGATGGTATATAGTAATAAATAAGCTTTATTACATATTTATTAACCTCATCAAATGTCAAATATTTAGGAAAACATTTTATGAAATTTCAATCAGATCTCCTTAGTGAAAATAACATTTTTAGAAGCCTTTTTTATGCATTAATTTTGGTTTTTAGAGGATTTTTGTGAGAAAAGAATCATATAAGATTAAGTGGTTCCTTGAAAGGTCATATAAATGGTTTAAATGAAGTTTTATATTAAAAATTTGAAAAAATCAACTTTGCTCCAAAATGGACCTTCTTGGCATGCCTAAAAGGGTAGTTTTCAAATGCTTAGTATGAGAAGAGGAGTGATATTTAGTATTTTAGAATTTGTAAATTGTTAGGGGTATAATTAAGATTAAAATTATTTTCATTAGTTTACATATTTTTGTCTTCATCTTTATGAATAATCTCTAAGAGTGACAATAGGTCATTATAGCCAATGCATCCAAGAGGGGTCTATTCTTTGACATGTTTCTAAAGTTAAAAAATGGAGATAAATGGTTTTTATGGATTATTTTAGGTTTCATTATTCTCCTTTCAATCTTGGTCTCATTTGATAACTCCTTCTAAAAAGGTACTTACAACATAAAACTATGTTTCCTTCTCTATCTTTCTAAATGGTCTCTTGGATTAGTTTTGAGGAAAAGTATGATTCATTAATCAGATTATTCCATATTAATAGGTTATAAGTTGATTATACAATACATGATGCACCTTATTCCTATAAGTGAGAGTTCACAAGTTTCTATTCTAAGTGTGTCTCTTTGAGGGAGTTCAAACTAAGTGTGCCTCATCAACAAGGTTCAAGTTCATTTATTGAGATTGATTTTAGTGTTCATGTCAAATCACAGTGGATTATAGTTGTTTATAAACTTTTTAAATAAATAATCAAGCTAGAAGATAATCAAGCTAGAAGATACGTCATGAACTTTGATAAATCCTCAAACTTCTTGCATCATGTTGTTTTCCACCATAGTTCACACATTGAAGAATGAGGTCTTAAGAACATTCAATCGAGGTCATAGAGAGTCTTGAGAATTTGATAAGTTTCATCTAGAAACATGAGTAATTAGGTCATTCAATACCATATTTTTAACTATGTTGAGCTAAAAATATGCACTTTCAGGCATGCCACATGGGTATGCACCTACAGGTACCTTCAAGAGGCTAATCATGTTGAGACAAAGAATTTTATTATTTCTAAGTTTCTCATGATGGAAAAGTTTCATTTTAAGATTTGGAAGGATTTATAATGGATTATAGGTATATACATTATTCATATGGTTCATACTCTAATCTAATACCCTATATGCTACTACATTATCATCTACAAGTGTTTCACAAGGGAATGAGTATGTTAGAAATGATCATGTAATTGGTTTGAAGCAACTCGAGGTGAAAATCATCCATTAGGATAATTTGATGAGATATAGGATGGATTCAAGTATCCCATACACTATGTATTATTAAGATACCTTCATTGTCTATGTCACACCAGCAAGTATCACCTATAGGTTAAATAAACTAAGAAAGATTAGAATATAGTGTTGGACCCTGATTGAGCCCTCTTTAAGGTCTAAAAAAATTAATAGATGTCTTAAGATTTCATGATGAAACCTTTGAGTTTTAGATATATTTGGAAATCCATGTTCACACATGAAGAATAATTTAGTGACAAGTTCCCTAAAACCATGAAAATATAACTCCTACAAATCTTTTGATTTTTTCATAAGAGGTCAAAGGAGGGTTTAGACTAGTCTAAATGGTTCCATTTGGTAGTTCTCTTGTAGGGCTTAAACCATGAAATAAATAATTTGGATGTGTCTATAGGAGCTAGGTGATTTAAGGTCTCCAACTATGATTTTTTTTCACTACCATTTACAATGTTTCCTACAAGATTTTAACCCTCAAATTGACTGTAAAGGTCTATGATAAATGATGAAATCTTTACATCCATAAATAGTGGTCTTATAGAGTTGAGATAATTATATAATAAGCCAATGATAATGAGGAAGGTTGGAGTACCAAGTATTTATAATCAACACCACTTACAAGTGTACATTGATATTGAGAAACTTATTTATAGCCTGATTGGAGGTCTTCATAAAGCCATGTTGTGAGATTATGGATACTAGGATTTACAAACACAAACAACTTGCCATGTGGAGATGTTTCCAAGACACCTTGTAGGACCTAAAAAAATATTAAAGGAGGATCTAAACCTTTAAAAACATAGTGAAGGTCAAAATACATAGTCATTATGACACTTTATAGTCATAAAGGAGACCTAGAACAATAGAGAACACAGTGGTATTAGTCATGAAATACATAAGTCAAAGATTGAATGATAGTGATATAACTCATAGTTTTAATGGTTTATACATAATACCTCATCAAGCATATAATAGAGAGAATCAAGACCTAGTTCTTGTGAGAATCAAATTAAAAGGCCTAATTTAGTCTATTCATACAAATGGAATGGTATGGTTACCTCAAGTGATTTAAAAGGGGCATGATCTTAGAGGGTTTTGAAATGAAAATAAGGTGAGGTGGAAATTTTAATTCAATAAGGTTTCATAATATAAATAAGTTATATTCTCATTACATAATCTATCAAAGTCACGAAAATTGCATCAAGATTCAAATTCACATCTTATAGCTAGGCACCTATAACTAGGTAGGTATAAGTAGTGCTTAATGTTGTTTTCAATGGTTTTCCATTAAGAGGAGGGTTTTTAAATGGTTTTAATGTGACATGTCATGAGATATTTTCTTCTCTTATCTTATCATATTATATAGTGTCAAGACTTCCAAATCACTTCCAAGTTAGTTCCTATTCGTACAAGGGCAAATCACCATAGTATATAGTCAAGTCATTTATGTGGAGGTTTACTTGGAATAACGTAATGGTTTGTGAGTCTATGTTTCATGAATATAGTCAAAGTTTTTTACTTTAATGGAGACTCTAAATAAAGGGTACACTTTTTGTTAATTTGACATCATGAAGGTAACCCATAGGCAACCCTAAGTGGATCCTATAGGCCTGTGCTCATTTAAAGAGGACCACTAAAATATGGAATGACTATGTAATTATATAAAATCTTTTTTGATCTTCAAGTGATAACCAAAGTGAGTGGACTAGTAATCTCATGAGGTAAATAAGGGATAGTCTTTTCAAGTATCAATAAGGGATTATAAGAGGGCAAAGAGAACATCTACAATCTATTACAAGAAGAAAGCCTAGATTTGAGAGGTAAAAGTGTTATTTTAATGTAATTGGAGATGCATCATTTTTATGAATTAATACTAGATTGGATAATATAGATCATACCTACAATTTTGATTGGGAATACACTTATTAAGCATGAGCATGACTAATATGGGGATTTGCTAAACCTGATTAGGAGATTAATTATGTCACCTATCACAACACATCATGATAGGAAGGGTTCAAAATCCTATAGTCTAACACAATCACAATAAAACCTTAATGGATTCTTAAGGATTTAATTGTTCACTTTATTCTAATAACAAGAGAGAAAAATCTAATCTAGTGCACACCAAAGTTTGTGGCATAAAGTGGGGGTTAGAAACAATAAAACAAACAACTAAATTAAACATGTATTAGAACACATATAATTAGGTCAATGTATAAAAAATCCTAAATACATGGAGATAAGAATACAAATGCATTATATATCTACTCGTACAAAGGAGAAATAAACCCAGGAATACTTACCTTTGAAGATGAACCTGTTGAGCCTCAATCTCTTCCTTGACAAGGTGATTCACAAGAGATTGTTGTGGTATGTAAAGATAACCAAGCTAAATAATCTCTAGGATATAAAACCTATCTAATTACCTAAAATACTTCTCCACAAGATAAGATCTGTATCTCCAAAGAAAGTATGGAACCCTAATATTTACTCTTCAAGTAGATTAGTCAATAAGTATATGTTTGATCACACTTATTTTATAATAATTATTCCCTTATGAAATTTTGGGGAAAAACCTTGTATGTATAGGTGGATCTTTCACTAAATCCTCCTAATAATTCTGGTTGGATAGATTTGACCCAATTAGCCTAGTGTAATTTTAGAGACAATTTACTAGGTTTGTGTTAGGCCAGCCAAAATTCTAACAATCCAAGCATGTAAATAATTCCCTTAGATTTTACTACATTGACCCATTAAACCTAGTAGAACTAAAAATCAAAAAGGATGTTTACGCAAGTAAAAGAGGAATGAAAGCAGGAAAAGATTAGAATAGGTAGGACTAAGAAGAACAAGTTTAGGGTAAATGGTTTTAGGAGACAAGTGTGTAGATGATAAGTGGAAAATGAAATAAAAATCTTATGAAGAATTTATAGTCTACCCACCCATTTCATATTGTACCCCTTAAGGTATTCACTCAAAGATATTGAGACTCGACAGGTTTCTGCAAGATAAAAAGTGTTAGTAATCAATAAAAGTTTGAAAATATTATGTGTATACATTCTTAGTATAGTGATATGCAAGGTAAGATGAACAATGGGATTTTTTAATGAAATGGTAACTATAATATTTATCAAAATCAACAATTTTATCAAATTCATACAATAACAGACACCTAACAGTCACCTAAAGGGCACCTATAGTAGTACTATATACACACTAACAATTAGCCTATCAAGGCTAATTTAGTAGTATTACAAATGCATGATATATAATAGACTACTAAAATTTTAGTATGGTATTATTAATCTTACATCAATCAAATACTTGGTTGTAGGGTTTTTACTCCTATTAAATCCCATAGGTTTTTTTTACCTAAAATGTATACCTTCAAGTTTCAAGGAAAGTTGAAGATTTAACTATTATCTAAAGGCTTAGGCTCTAAGTAGTATATGGATGTTTTTATATTTCTAAAAGATACTAAATATTTTATGAGATCGTTAATAATGTAATTCAGGTTTCAAAATCTAAAATATATCCTACTATCCCTCTTTTACAACAAAATGGTTAGATACATTTGACTATGGTGTGATAGTCCACTAGTGTATGGTGAATGACCAGCTTAACCTAGCATGGGTATAAATACAATGCTATAGTGATTATAAAGTCTCTAGGTAACACCAAGAATTAATTAAAAACAATTCATAAGGCCTAATAGAGTTTTCATCTATAGGTAATGTGTTTTGGAGCAATCATTATAGTTATAAATTAACTATTTTCTATGATCATGCCAAGAGAAAGGTGAATGTTTAAGGTTTATGGTTAAGGATAATTTCATTATTATACTTTTGGTTTATTCACAAATGATTATATACATATAACAATACTCACGTATAAATGAAAAAATTCAATGTAAGGATTTCAAAGGATAAATTACAATCAAGTTTGCTAATTTTGCACATAGTCAACAGTCCAAAAGTCTGCCTTGGGATTTTTGATGTTTGATGTTGTTAAAAGGATCATATAGACCTTATTTTTTGTAATATAGGTCCTCATGACCCATTAAACACCATAATATATATTTTTAATGAATCAATATGTAAATTATCCTCTATTTTATCTCAGAGGTAGGCCACTTTCAAGCAAACATGAAAGTAAGAATGGTGAGAAAGTGAACAAAAGGGTTATTGGGCATCTTGGGAACACTTTGGGATACTTGGAGATGTTGTGTTAAGGTGTACTGAGTTATAAATAAAATTATTTAAGCTCATTAAGTATGAGAAACCACTTATAAGTGGTGGTGAGTGACCATTTATAGTCAACCCCCATTAGTCATTGTTCAAAAGGGGGTCATTTCCACTTCCAAGGTCTAATGACCATTTCAAAGAATTGAAAAAATTTCATGGGGATATATTTTATGTGATAAAACTATTAGTTTTTTAGTAATATAAAATTTACAAATTGGTAGCTTGAGTGTGGCTTGTGACACCCAATCCATAGGACTTTCTTGCATGATCTCATGACCCTTCCAAACAGCTTTTTGCTTATAACCGGTCATATATAGACTTATGAGACCTAATTTCAGCTCATCTAGGCTTTATTTACCATGATAATTCCATACCCATAAGTCTTGAGCCTATAATATAGGAGTGTTTTAATTATAATATAGCATTGAACCCTAGGGTGTCTCATTTTTAGTACTCCTATCCAATCACATTTCGATCCCAAATGACCATTTCATTGTGATCCTTATTCTTCATTGTGTCATCCTATCATGAATACATTTAACCCATGACTAATAGATCTCTATAAAATATCATTCAAATTTTATTTATAAGGGGTTGGAAAAAATTACAAAAGTAAGCAAGAATACAAGTAAAACCATTGAGGTAAATTTTCCTATTCTCTACATATAACCATCCAATATAACTATCAACATATTCAAACCCTCACACTAGTCCCTAGTCACCTCAAGCCATCTTAGTTTACCATTTTTAAATTTTCATAATACTATTTCACAAATCACGTCAAGTGGGAGAACTACATATGACTTAATAGCTCTTTGGAGTATTGGTATGTAAGCAGCATGCCCACACAAGGCATGTCGATACACGTTTAATGAATCTTGAACACACTAACCCCCCCTCTTTCTCAAGTTTTATTCAAGCATAATGACGGTCTATATTTTGAGATTAAATCAAATCTACAAGGATATCTATCAATATCTAGGATCCATAATTTCATAGGTAGGCTCATAAATGGACAATAGACAAAACTCAGAAAACTCGGATCTCTACAACCAATTTAGATAACAATGGTAGGACCTAGACTATAGAACCGAACCCTGAAGTGCCATGTTTTTGGTGCTCCTATCTTTTCATCAAAGAAAATCAAGAACTTGGTTCATGACACTATCCCAATGCTTCATAGCTAGTTTTAGCCATCTCAGTCCATCTTTAAGCTAAGTTACATTTCTCCTTATTTATTTATATTTTTAGAAACTATGAAAGTCAAATAAAGTATATAAATTAGTACTATAATTATTAAAATATTAATTACTAATTTATTTATTCTACAACCTTAAACTAAATTAGGAATAAAAATTTAATATTCCAATATTACAATATTCTAGACACTTGAGAGCTTTTCATGTATCATGTTTGGACTATGTACCAAATGACTGGTTACTAACTAAGCTATTTCCATGGAGTCTAAATGATTATGCTTTACAATGGTTGTATAGTCTACTAAATCAATCGATCAACACATTTAATATTTTAGTCAACATGTTCCTATCTCATTTTAAAATTAACATAGGTGACATAGTTTTTTATGCCTAAGTTGCACAATAGAAACAAAGGTCAAATGAGCATCTCATAGATTATGTTCTTTGATATAAGAATATCTTGGATAAAATAACTAGCCCCATGGTTAATCAAGAATTATAATACCTCTTCAAATAGAGTCTACTATAATCTTTACATGAGTCAATAATGTCTAATTGATTCTCTTCCTTCACTGAGCTATGTTATACACTAAAGGAAAGGTAAGTCAAACTAATTTCAATGGGAAAACTCAAGTACACACTCATATCATAAATAAAAAATAAGAGTAAAAGTAAAGTCCCATATAAATTAAAGGTCAATGATATAAAAAATCAAAATCAACAAACAATTAATTTGGTTTTAGAGCCCCCTCAACAAGTGGTTTTATCATCACCTCCTTGGTGAACTTTCACCAATCTACTAGTATCTCTAGCTAGAGTCTTACAATAGTTATTGGAATGTAATATCATATCTCTCCCTCATATTTAATAATTTGATCCAATAAATCCTCTTCCACATGGATATGATCAAAATGCATTTTTTGATTTTCATAGGGTACTAGAACACACAACAAATATATGCATTAGCTTGAAACACAAGATACAAGACTTGATAGATGACAATATTATTGATCTTGGAACTATAATTGAGACTTCTCAATAAAATCAAACATAGGACAAAGATTTGAAAATATTGTTAGATACTTTCCAATATCACTCTAAACAAGAGATAGGGGATACATCAGGTGTTCACCATGCATATAATGGATATCCTCTACCAGCTACATATTAGGCACCTTTAGTTGAGTTACACCATTTGAGAAACATGATTGGTGTGTATAATTATAGACTTCTATCTAGACTATCCATCTCCTTCTCAGAATATGAGATTGTTGAGGATTATTTAGATTACCATGCACTCTTTATCTAAGCTTACATTAATCATCATCCCATTCATAGTGTTCTCATCAATAATGGATCTAATGTGAACATGTAGACTATGACATTAATACAACATTTGGGATATTCAGAGTAGGATATTACTCTGATGGACATAGTTATCACCAGATTCAATGGGCACATAAAGAGTTCATTAGGTGAGATTTTACTTCCTCTACAGGTTGGTCCAACACATGTGTCCACACCATTTACTATTGTTCCTATTAAAAGAGTTTTTGATATGTTATTTGGTAGACTATGGATTCAAAAACTTAGAGAAATACATTTTATAGTTCATAGATACATGAAATTCATTCATGTTAATAAAGTTGTTATAGTTGGTGTATTTCTATATAAGTTACTTCAGATCCATCTTCTACTTTGTTGTCACCAGTTTTAGTTTATCCATCAATTTTAGCTTCTCCACCAGTTAGAGTTATTCCTCTAGTTAAGATTCAAACATAGTTAAGGCCTTCCTTGCCAACATAGAGAGTTCATACACTTCCATGGAGGCCTCTTTTATATTATCCATAGTTTTATAAATCTATATATTTTTAAGCTACAATGTTCACACCTAAGATAATATCATTGAGGTCTTATGCATCTGCACATAGATCACATGTTTAGTACTACCAAATGGGTGCCTAAGAGCCTTACAATTGTATCCACTTTTTAGAGTTCTAAGGGGACCCCATAGTTAGTTTCCAATATATAAATATTAGATCATTTACAACATATATATCTTTTAGATCCATAGTCTTATCCATTCCATTGTGCTTCATGATCATGCACAATCCCTCTCCTTAATATAGGACACCATGATAGGGATTCTCTCATGAGACTCATCGATCTATGATTTCTTCACTTTACCCACTAAGGGGGCATCCTAACTCTAAATTCAAGACATATATCGATATATCTATCCCTTGGTGGCATCTTCTACATAACTACACCATCTAGGTTGTCATTCCTACACCACACACTCTAGTTATCATGATGATGTACATTACTTACTAGCTTATATAGATTATTCTATCAACACTCACTATTATATTACACATGTGTATTTTTTATAATCTACCTAGTTTTGTACTACATTTTTTTACATACTTTCAATTCTTGCTTTGATTAATTAAATGCAATTATATTTCTAGCTTTTGCATGCCTTCCTTTCTTGTTTTGAGTATCTAGATGTGATTGAATTTCTCAGTTCATATTTTTTTTCTTGTGTGTGCCTTAGGACATTTACTAATTTCATTTTCTTTCATTCTTATGTGTGCCTTAGGAAATTTTCCAATGTCTTTTACTTGTACTCTCCTATGTTCTTATAGACCTCATCCCAACCTTGATTGTTTTTAATTATATGTGCATGTGGAAATTCATCATGCATTGCATTATTACTTTATAGTTTGAGTGACATGTGCCCATGTTCCTTGTTTTCTTGGCCCCCTGGCCACTCTTGTATGCTTCTTGCTTCTTACCTTATGTTCTTATTTCTTATTTGCTTCTCTTTATTTTCAATGCTGTGATCCACATCATGTATTTTATTTTTATCTTAGATACCATGATAAACATCATGCTCCATCCCTCCTTGACAACTAAAAAATACCAACTAGCATTTCCAATTTTAATTTAGTATACTACACATTCTATTACATTGTTATATCTATCTAGGCATACCCTTGTTGATCTAACAATATCTAATACAAACCATGTTACATCTTGAGAGACCTTTTTTGATTATCATGGCTATATCATGTATTTCATATCATAACACACTTACAAGGCTCTTTCTTCAAAGGGAAATTATTGCAGGGTATCCATTCCTACCCTCAAAAGAGGGAGAAATAAATAGGGGTTTTGTCATAGATATTAGAGCTCCTACCAATCAAAATATTAGTTATTAGAACACATAAAACAATAATCAAAGGTCAAAATAGGTCGAATAGACTAGAAAATAGTGATGCTTATAGAACAGTCATTAGATTTAGTAAAAGACAACAACACCAAACATGGACAATAGCACTAGATAGTAAGATGTCCTATTTTTGGTGCTCCTATCCAAATATTAAAAAAACCAAATTTTATAGCAACAAGTAGAAAGGTAAGCTCAACTAAAGTTTTGTCACCTATAGTTCAAATCATATTTATTAGTTTTATTACAATTTTTCTCAAAGAATCCATATATAGGGGCATCATGTGTAGGAAGATGGCTCTCACTTCTAGTTTTAGATTGGGTAGTTGGTAAAACTTTCAGATTAGAATCCATATTATAGATACCAGTGATTGGGGTTAATGTGCATAGCATATTTGAATTTTTTTTTTCAAGTTTAGTATATTAACCAATCCAAATTTACCTATGGATTACACATAATCCATCACATCTCATTTTTATGGACTATATAAATTATTTTAGATTAATAAAAATCTACTATGGTTGTTTTACTTTGAGTAAATTCCACGTGTCTGAAGGTAATTATCATACAATAATATTTCCATAAATTAGGAAATAGATTTAAATATTAAATATTATTGAGATGATTATAGTGTTTTACTTCAGCTATGTTTTTAAGGAACTAACCTATTGACAATGAGATTGATTGTGAATTAATGTAGGTACTCATCAAAAATGAGATCATGGTTGAGGTAGAGTTGTTCTAACCACTTGGCATGAATTATCAGGATGGTTAACACTGATGCACTCACACACTCACATAGTCTCATATTACATTATTTTGAATGGTTTAATACATATTATTGTGTGGATGATAAATGAAATGGATGGTTAGATACTTATAAAATATTGTGTTTTAATTATAACAATAAATTCCTTTTAAATGCTTGATTTAGTCATGAATATTAATATCTTCACATTTTATATTTAAAACGGTATAAATATGTTTTGAAATGATGTATTTTATTAAATTGATGTATGATTATATATTATTTAATCATAAATAATTAATAAATGTTTCTTATTTATTTAAATATGGATGACCATATCTAAATTAGACTTACTACAATTATAAATTTAAATTACAATAATTATATATATATATATATATATTATTTTAATATTATTTTAAATACTTATTGTGATATTTAAGTGATTATTTTATTTTGAAAATAAATAAACTATATTAATAATACATATTATAACTATAAATCTAATTATAATAAATAAAAGAATTATAATCCTATCATGCAATGACATGTAATAAATAAGCTTATTAAATTCTATTTATAGAGATTTTTCTCTCATGTAAACTTGAAAAAAACTCCATTAATAAAAAAATAAGCTAAAACTAATACTAAAAATGCCAATAATAGCAGAGATTCAGAAATAAATAGGGAATGATAGAAAGGAAAAGACATGCATCATTTTTTTAAATAACTACAAGCTAAAAATAGTGATAAATTTGTGATTTTTCAACAGAATTTAAAACTATAAATTATTCTAGAAACCTAAAAAAGAGAGGAACAAAACCCAAAAATTCTTTGAATATATTCATAATAGTTAGTGAACAATTTAGCAAAGAAGGAGGACATAATTTTGTTTTATAAACAGTGACAGAGAGGAGAATCAACAAAAGTAGTAAAGAAATGAACATTTTGACAATCACATATCCATGAGTATTCTCCTTGTTTTTATTTTTATAATTTAAGGTTGTATATAACTGTTAAAAAGAAAAAAACAATTTTCTTTGAATGTTAAAATTGGGAGACATTATTGAATGGAAATAATTTAACATTTATTTTTATTTTTCTTTAAGAAACCTTTTATACAATGATATAAATATAAAGACCATAACTATAATATAGACATTATAATAAATTTCATAAATGAATGAAAGATATTTTTTTTAATTTAATTATAAAGGTGTGTTTCCGTGATTGTTGCTTGCAAAAAGAGGAAATTACAGTTAATATATAAGTGAAATGGGTTGATATTTTTTCTTTATTTTTTTAATTTATTATATCCAATTCTTGGAAAAAATAGTAGATTTTATCTAGGAATGTGATTGGGTTACTTTTGGACTAGAATTTTGAATGTGGATTATCAAAAATGACTTTCTCTTTTTGGGAATTATCTAGTTACTATGTTTTAAAGGTTTAGATCTAAACGAGATGTCATTGAAATAGATGAATATTTCGTCCAACAAACACACACACACACACACAGATATATATATATATATATATATATAATATATATATATATATATATATATATATATATGTGAAGGAAACCTGACCCTGCATGAAATGTCTAGCTACCTAGAACAATTGGCAAGTAGGAACACTCGATGCAACCTGATGTCTATTGTGCAATTCTAAATAATGAAATATAGATTGTCTCACAATAGAATGTGCCATATATATATATATATATATATATATATATATATATATATATATATATATATATATATATATATAATGCCACATCCTATTGTGAGACAATCTATATTTCATTATTTAGAATTGCACGATAGACATCAGGTTGCATCGAGTGTTCCTACCTGCCAATGTAACTAGGTAGCTAGACATTTCATTCAGGGTTGGGTTTCCTTCATGTCATGAATGGATCCAGGTAAGTTTAATTGCTTCATGATTGGTTGGAAAAGTTCTTGAGCCATGTTCCCCTCTCTCAGCTCAAAGGAGAACCACTTGGTTCAGGGTGACTGGAGAGTGTATTGATTTATTTATACTTGTTGTACATGATCATTGTAACTTATATTTGGATGTTTTATGGAATGAATGCCAATTTAATTTATATATTATTTTATATTACTTTCATTTTGATTGAGCATGATATTTTGAAAGATTTAATGACTTTTATTGATTCATATTTATGAGATTTATCTTTTTATTATAATATTGTAAGTGACTGGATTAATTACATCATTTTAATTTTGATTATTTTGGATGTTGTAATTTAAGTGGATTATTTACTTTAATTAATTTGGTGATGGTTTGAGTGGCTTTTCATAATCTTGATTTACAGTTTCAGAGTGGCTTTCATACAAGCATAATCTCTTCCTTTTAGAGTGGCCATAATTGGCCTAGTTTCTAGTACACATTTGAATATCCATGCCACATTATCAAATTTTAAATAATTTATGGGTTAGAAGAACCATCTCATATAAAAAAAATTCATATTGATATCAATTCATAGCTCCACTTAGTGGGCAATGATGGAGTCAAAGGACTAGCTATACTTTGTATTTTTGAGCCATCTACTTAGAGGGATTGGACACATAGTCCAAACATTGATTGACACATACATGGTTACATAGCTTCCCTTAGTAGGTGATGATGGATCCAAAGGGATAGCCTTTGCATTCTTGATCCACTCTTGGCTAATTAAGCACTTAGATCCATTCATGATATTACTCTTGGTATAACACATATTTAGTATCATCCAACATCACTCAACATCAAAATAGGTATTGTATTAGTTCACATAACTAATGAGGCATATTCATTCCTTTCTCTTCATCTCTCTCTTACCCATATTTTTAATTTTTAATTTTAGATATAAAATATCTAGTAAGAATTGATCTACTCTTTATTTTCTCTTGAAGATTTGATAGTTCACAATGTGCTCTTTCTATGCACACTCAGTATCACATAGCTTCATGGGCTTCACCCTTACAAGTAAGCTTAAGTATGCTTTCTATTTTTCCTTTATCCTAATATTTCTCTTTTCTACATCACTAGAATAAAATGGGGGGAAATGTAGTTATGTAAAATGTCCAAATTGGTAGCTTGAGTGTGGCTTATGACACCTAATCCATAAGACTTTGCATGTTCTCATGACCCTTATAAACAAAATTTTTCTTATAAATGGTAATTTTTAGACTTTTGAGACTTGATTCTAGCTTGGCCAGGATTTATTTCCCATGCTAGTTCCATCCCCATAGGTCTTGAGCTTGTAGGATATGGGTGCTAGGTTTGGAATATAGCACCAGACCCTAAGATGTCCAATTTTTAATGCTCCTAACTAATCACATTTTGATCCCAAATGACCGTTTATTTTAGATTCTTATTCTTCAATATGTTTTAGATTAAGGTAAAAATAGGTTTTGAAGGGACCCTAAAACCCTGAACAAAAGGAGAAAGATAAAATAGTAACATCCATAGGCAAGCCTAAAGCCTACTTCACCGAAGAAACAAAACCAAGATACAAAGACCTGAAGCTAACAAACAAACAACCAAAGATAGACCCCAGGTTTTACAGAGACCTGGAAACTCCATAGTAAAAGTTCAAAAAACTAGGTACCAAGACTAGAAAACATAACCAACTAGCAAAACCAACTAAAAGAACTAGGAACTATTCTTCTAGTTCCAATATCATCTTCACTGCTTCCTTACCTTTCACTACAGTGTCTTGGATGGCAGCAGTCACCTGCGTAGATCCCTCTTGCATTGCTTTCTTTCTTGAGCTTTGTCTAGTTCTCTTGCTAGGCCCTTCCAAAGTTTTGATTTCCTCATTTGCTCTTTTTCCAATGTTTACAGCAACAACACAAATGCTAGAGGTTACCTCCTCCATCTTTATTCTGCTTTCCTTTATGAGTTCCCTTAGGTTGCTCTCATAATCTTTGAGTTTTATGGGAATATCCCTCATCTTCATTTCCATGTTATTGATTTTGTTCCAAACTGCCTCCTGTTTACCCTCCATTATTTCCATTTTCCTATTGATTTCCATTATCTCCTTATACGTCCATAACTCAAATTGAAGAGTAGCATCAGCTTTGCAATTGGCCAATCTAGTAGGTTCGTCGTTCTACCTTTTGTCACTCTAATCTTTTGTGTTCTATTTAGGACTACTTCCAACTTCTTCAATATAGTCCTCCATTTCCATTTGTTTGTATTCCTTTGTTTCAGCAGGGCTTACATTTTTGTTACTTACTTCCTTTACTTGAGCTCCCATTTCCAATATTTGGTTAGCAACCTGAACTAGATTTTCCTTTTCATTAATTAGATTAGTGTCCACAACATGATCATCTAGATTTTTATCAATTTCCTCAAACACTTGCTAATTTTCCTCAGACTCATGGTTGTTGTTTTCAGACTTTTCCTCTATAGTTACTCCTTTCTCATTCTTATCTTGCACTTCTTCTTCCTCACTGGAACTTGAATGCCCACTTTCTATTCCTCCTTCTTCCTCCAGACTCTCCTCCCCAGTGTTTTTAGAACTTTCCCACTCTGTTTCCTCATTAGCAGTCTGGGTATTGAAGCTTGGGAGTTTGAATTTATCTTTTTCATTCCCTTTTACTATTTCTTTCTTATTACTCCGTAGGTCTTTGTATTTTCCCAAATAAGGATTCTTTAAAATGGCCTTATTCTTGCAATTCCCTTCAATTATAAGAATTAACCCCTCATGCAGGATTGGATGAGATTCCTTTTTCCTATGAGCGAACAGGCTTTAGAGCAAGGAAAAATGCAGATAAAAAGGAAAGGAGATTCTTACTTTGTGTCTAAAGTGATTAATAAATACAAAGTGAAATTTGTGGACTCTTTTACTTCTTCCATCAAGTATGAAGTACTCACGGATGCATCATAAGACGTCCCTCTAGATGCCCTTAATCTACTCCAATTCAAAAAAATCTCCACTTTTTTCCAGCTGCTGGTCCTCAGCATCTGTTTTAGGGAATTTGCAAAAAGCCTAATTGGAAATGCTTGTCTACTTTGAAAATTTTATTCCCTCCATTGGAAGCCCCATAACCTCCACTATGAATTCCTCAGTGAGATTCACCGTAATTCCATGCAAGGTAACCCTATCATCAGTCTAATTTTTGAAAAAAGCCATTGTAATATGGGGTTTTGAGCCATGAAGCCATTCCATGTAACTCACAACCTTTCCTCTCTACAGGATCTTCCAGACATCTTCTTTTGCTTTCCACTCTTCACATTATTTGGGTTCCTACTTCCTTGGTTCTCCTTTCCTATTATGAGCCATACGAATCTCCTTTAATTCCTAAACCCTGTCAGCTAAATAATGAACCTGACTATTACCAATTTGGAACAGAACTCACCTATATTTTGGCATGTTTTGAATCCTCCTCATGTACTCTAGAACATTTTTGTTTAATGAGTGTATAACTTCCTCCATGGATCCACTCCCCCAAATCATTAGTTTTTTATTCCAATCTAATCTCTCCCTCCTTAGCATGAATTGCATCACGATGAATGAGCACTCTAAGATCCACGTTCTTGTTTAATGTCTCCTGCCAACTCACCTTGTGTCCTACTCAAACTACATAATTTACTATCCAATCAACAACTCTGTTTGCTTCATGATAAGTATGGGTAATAGTGACTTTCTCAAAAAATTTAATTAAAGTTTTCATTTCCATCACCATAGCCTCTATCGACCATGAGACAAAATTTTTATTATTTAAGATATTTATGATATTCAAGGAGTCCCCTTCCAACCATAATTTAGAATATCCTGATTCAACAGCTAGCTTAATGGTTTGGAGGGCAGCACAAGCTTCAGCAATATGGTAGTTCAACTTACCAATGGGAATTGCAATAGCACTAATTACGTTTCCCATATGGTTTCTCAAGACTCCTCCACATCCTGCATTCCCCAGGTTCCCTTTAGCAGCTCCATCAAAGTTCCCTTTGATCCACCCATGAGGGGGGATATTTCAAGTTACACCAAGTCTAGGATTTTCGTTTTTTACATTAGACTTTTCTAATCTTAAAGGATTATCAATTTGAAAGGTAGGATTAGGATCCCTTTGCAATGAAAAATTCTCCTTGATAGCTCTAATGATGTTCTGCCCCACTACCCATCCTAGAAGTTCTTTACTTCTGAAAATACGGTTATTTCTTTCTTTCCATATTCCCCACCAAATATGGGGAAGAGTTAGTTTCCATAAAAAAATAACATCAATATTCTTAGAGGGATAGTACCAACTTTTAAAAGATATATCCACACTTTTATGTTGAATCCAAGCAATACCCCAAAGATTGAGGATTTCCTTCCAAACTAGCTGCATAAAGGAACAGTTCACAAACAAGTGATCTCTATCTTCAAAACCTTTTTTGTAAAGAATACACCTGTTCACTATGTTTATTCCTCTTTTTTGTAAGTTATCATTTTATTTTGGATAAGGGTCCATAAGAAGATTTTGATTTTAGGGATGAGTCCCTTGATCCAGGCCTGTGTCCACAGTGGTTGGTTACCGTTTCCCTTTGAAGTAAAGATGGTAGAAACTTTAAATTGTCCACTAGGCTCGTCATACCAAACAATCTTATCTTCAAGATTAGAATAGAGGGAAATAGCATTGAGGGATATTTGAATATTATTGAAATCTTGATCAATATCATTAAGGTTCACCATTGAATTGTTCTGCCTATATTGATTAACCATTATTCCATATCTTTGCTTACAATGGTCAATTACTTCTTTATCTTGGAATTCTTCTATCAAAGGGAATTCTTCAATATGTTAGCCTAACATGAATAAATTTAATTCATGACCAAAAGATCTTTATAAAATCTCATTCAAAGTTTATTTAGAAGGGGTTGGTAGAAATTAAAAAATGAAGCAAGAATATAAAATAAACCATTGAGATAAATTTCCCTATTCTCTGTATACATCCATCTAATATAACTACTAACATATTCAAACCATCACACTAGTCCCTAGCCACCTCAAGCACTATTAATTTGGTGTTTTTACATTTGTATAACACTATTGAATAAAGCACATCAAGTGAGAGAACTACATATGGCTTGATTCCTATTTAGAGTATTGGTATGTAGGCAACATTCCCACACAAGGGGTGTGTATACATGTGTAATACATCTTGCACACACTAACCCCCCCTCTTTCTCAAGTTTTATTCAAGCATAATTAAGGTCTAGAGTTTGAGATTAGATCAGATCTACAATTATATTCATTGATAATCAAGATCTAAAAAATAATATGTAGGCTCACACAAGGACAATGGATAAATCCCATAAAAATTAGATCTCTGTGACTAGTTTAGATAATAGTGGTAGGACCTGAACTATAACATCAGACCCTGAAGTATCTTATTTTTGGCACTCCTATCCTTTCATTGAATGAAATATAGATCCTATTTCATGACACTGTCATAGTTATACATAGCTAGTTTCAACCTTTATCTCAGTCATCTCAATCCATATTTAAGTTAAGTTGCATTTCTCCTTATTTATTGTTATTTTTAGAAAGATACAAAAGTCAAATAAATTATAAAAATTAGTACTATAATTATTAAAATATTAATTATCAATTTTTTTATTCTATAACCTTAAATAAATTAAGATTAAAACTCCAATATTCCCAAAACTATTAAATCAATTTTCATAAAGATTCATGAAGAAGCCATTTTTGACCCAAGCTCAAGACAGGGTGCACAGAATGCAAGAATCAACTTGAGATGCTCACACCAGCAAGGAGGTTTAGCATGGGACCTCAAGGATTTATGGGATGTCTAGAAGGGGGGTTTTAACTTCAATTTTGTTTAATTTTTTCATAGGTTGGACACCACAATTTTATGAATCATCCTTAAGGGTGAAAACTACCAAAAACCCTCCTAAAACTGCAATTTAAACTAGTTTATAGAAATTTAGTTGGAAACCAAACAAAATTTCATGGTTTCCTATTTATACCTACTATATGTTTTATTGGAATCTCAAAGGGTCCTTCACACGTAATTTTTTTGTAACTTCCTTTGTACATAATAATATAAAAACTATACTTTTTCAAATTTTTAGGTTAAAATAAGGGTTATTGAACATGTAGAAGGATTAAAATAACTTTGGAGGATATATTTAGACTTTTTATACCTGATAAAACTCAAAAAATTATAATAAATCATCCATAGGTTCCTAAAATATTCAATTCTTTTGGGCCAATTAAAAAATGCCTAAAAAGGCAAGCCTTTGAAAGGCCATTTCATGGGTCTAATACCTTCATAGTGTTCCAAACCACAAAATTTTACATGGATAATTTTGGAATCATGGGAAAAGTGAATAGAATACTTTTGGTGATTTTGACACATTTTTGATGTCCCATTTTCAAGATTTCTCCTTCTAGGTCTAAAAAGGCTAATTATGCCTAATTTGGCAAGGAAAAGGTGCTAGAAAACATATCTACACTTTGATTTGATCCAAAAAATATTTAAATATATGTAAGAGGATAAATCATACCTTTTCAAATTCTTATTTTTTCACCATCACCTCTAGATCCTCCTAGGCAAGGAGTTTTGTAGAAAAATAGGTTATAAAGAATTGAGAGGAAATGCATTGTTTTGATGTTGTTCCAGGTCTTGTTGATTGTTTGATGTATCAAATCACCTTTTCCAAATTTTTTTATGATCTTAGTAATCCTTACATGGTGGAGATATGAATTACTGAACTAATACTGAAAAAACATCCACTTTCTCCTTCTACACCTAATGCAAAATGAGTATTTTAAGGAGTTAGAGAACTAAAACAATGTATATGACTCTTAATAAGCATTATAAAACATTTTAAATGAATTTATACGCCATATATGAATATATATAAAGTTAATTCACATTTTATAAGCTTTTAAAAAGTCTGAAAAGGTCTTTAAACTCTAAAAGGACTCTTCCTCCTTCCTATGCCATCCTTTAAGACAAAGTCAAACTTGGTTTAGAAATATTCTCGGAGTCCTATGAAGTGAGGGAAATACGTTAAAAATGTTTATGAATTAAAATAATAATCATTCATATGAATTTAAGACCTATTTTAACGGGGGAGACTTCTTCTCCAAGAATATAGTCATGTTATGCAATGATTTAGGCACATACATTGTTCAAACACCATAAGTCAAGGAGTAAGACTTATTCCAGCATTCCAAATTTTTGAAACATCAAATTCCATTCCATTTTCCAATAATTAAATAAATATTAAAAATATAATTCTATGTTAGATTTTAAATAGGAAAAATAAAAGGTCATATGTCATAGTTTTAAGGATTCTTGTCCCTTTCTCTTTCTTCTCTCCTATTATTTTTATGTAAGTCAATTTTTGGCATTCAAAATCCTTCTTAACCTAATTTTTGTAAATGCCATTCTAAATAAACATTTTTAAAAGCCTATTTTAATGAATAAGATAGAATTCATGCCTCCTAAAAGATGGATTTAGTATATTTTCATGTTTTGTTGATAGATGACAGTGATAGTTATTGCTTCCTCTCATCTTTTCCTTTCCTATTTACCTATTTATAGGTGTTATATTATCCATTTAGGTTGTTTAGTGTTCTATAATCATATTTTTTTAATTTCAAGTGTAATATTTATTTTGTGTCTTTGAGATACCTATTTAAAAGGTACCTTAGATCATGTATCAAGTCCGATCCTTTATGTGAAACATTAATGTTTGGAGGCTGATATTTGAGAAGTGTAGTTAATTTTATGTTCTTATCCATCCTTGTAGTGCATATAGCATAAGTGGAGGTCATATTTTGTTATATCACCCTAGTTAGATAGGTTTTCCTTACAGTTTACCCTCTTCCATTTTCCATTGTAAGTTGGTATTGTAGATTAGGGATACTAATTAATACATCAAGGGGATATATCCCTTATAATATAGATATTCAATCCACCTATTATGCCACCCATAGTCTAGGATTGTCTCCATGTTACTTCAGAATGTGAATGCCTAAAACTACTTTCACAAGGGTTCAAGTCTAGAAAACATGTAAAATGAGAAAAAATTAAATGAAGTGCCTTAATATTATCAAAACTATCTTATTCTCTCCAAATTCCTTGAAATTAAAATGTGATCAACTTACTATTTCTATTCCTTGGTCAATTTGGACATCTTTAGATCATGGTTCTTCTTAGAAGGGCCACCACCTTGCCTCCTTAAGCATGATTCCTCATTGAATTAACTTCACACTTAAGCTTAACATTATAAAAATTATCTTAAAATATTCTAAACACATAAATAAGACAACAATGAATGACCATTTGATGACAAGATAAAGTGAATTGAAGTTGATACCAACTAGACCACCCTATAAGGCTTTGTAAGTTCACAAAGAAGACACACTATCTATAATATTAGAAAATTAATGACTAATACATGAAATTTATAATATTTATGAATAAATTTAATATCACATATATAAATTTTTTAAATGATTCTCATTTATGGTGGCTAATTTTGGTTAACATCTTTGGCAACCTCTTGGGATTTTATGCTTGATATGCATCTACACCAGTTGTTTTATGCCTCCATTGGGATATGGAGTCATATATCACTAAAATTAAGATATAATTATACCTTGAACCTAATTTAAATTTCCTTGAAATAATAATAGATAATTGGAATACTTTCAAAGCACATAATAAGATAAGAACAACACACACTAAAGTAACACACACAATAAAGCCAAAAAAATAATTATGCCTACTAAACACATGTGAATATAACATGGAGTAAGGAGAGACAATATAAAAATAAAATACCATATAATAAACAATTATAATCAACCTAATATATCCATAAACAAAACCATTAACATGTATAACAAAGTAGCTACCTTTCTTCACCAAACTCATGTGACTAATAACCTTGATGGTAGCCATGAAAGCATAGAAGAGGGGAAATTTTATGCTAACACTGATATCCTATTATTATTAAAAATAAATATTATACACATCATAAACCTTGATTTAATAATGAGTGATCAAATGTGTGTGTTTAGGCTGATCTTGGACATATTTAGGCTCATCTTCATGGTTTGAAATAAAAATGATAGTCAATGGCTCCTCCTTATCTAATTCCAAATGAGATAAGTATATGTTAGGACATGTTATTTTATTTATGTATAATTTATAATTATTTACTTCATGAAAAACATTTACCTCATCAAGATCTGGTGATTCAAACTGAATGGATTGACATGTTTCTTGCAACATACTTATAGAATTAGCTTCGATAGGTGAAACTTCTTGCTCTTTGAGAGGTTGAGGCCAAAATACATTTTTCTTATCTTCAAATATTTAAAAATTTTCTATAAATGGGTCAATAATTTTATATCATTCCTTGAAAACATTAAACAAATCAAATCAAAAGAAGTAGCCTCTTAGAAAGACAAGCTTCGAGAGATGCCTTCTTATTGCTTATTGGTTTGCTTGACAAACCTATCTTCCTTATTATAGATCAAACCATAACCTCCATTTATAAGAGTGTAAATTTATCTTATGAATTAAAATAAATAATCCCACTAAACTTAACTTGGTTCAACTCCTTTATACCTTCTTATAGCTTGATAGGAACTAATATAGATGTAGTCACAATAGAATTTGAGAAATAATTAAAGATTTTAACTATTTGATCATGTTACTTTGGCTCAAAACAATATTTATCCACATTAAATGAATTATTAGGAGGATATGGTTTTTATATAATAACCTAATCACCACCTTCTTCAAATTGAGGAATATTATCTCTCTAAAGGTATATTATCACCTGATCAACTTGTATTCCATCAAGGTCACCTTTTTCTTCATATTCAAAGAGTAATTTGCCTATAT
This sequence comes from Torreya grandis, assembly GCA_037957365.1. Classification (NCBI taxonomy): domain Eukaryota; kingdom Viridiplantae; phylum Streptophyta; class Pinopsida; order Cupressales; family Taxaceae; genus Torreya; species Torreya grandis. The sequence goes on from JARHVA010003841.1 coordinate 735,940, forward strand.
CTTCACCAATAGGTGTTACAATGAATACTTATTCATCATATATAGTTAATATACTCTTCATATCCTTTTTGAGTCACACTTATATCTTCAACTTGATCTTATTCATGGACTTCCCATAAAACATGTTATTCTACAAGGATGGGCTGCTCAAGATCATGAATAAGCTTTATAATTTTCAGATCAAATAACTTATCATTCTCCTTCAATTCACCAATAAATACATTAAACCTTTATATGATTTTGTATTAAACCTTCTCAACAAGGACTTCATTATTCTTTTGGATGCTTTCTTGAATTGATCTCCATGATGGGAAAGTTATAGGTTCTTGAACATTCTAAAAAAGGATTTATTTATTAATTTGGATGCCTTATTGGATTTACCTCCATGATGGGATAGTTTTATGTTATTGATGAGGGATGGAGGGTGATTGAATAGGAAAAGGTACCTCTCTAACCTTAATGTTCCAATCTAATCTTTTTCCATTTTTTTAATCCCATGACTTCACCACTTGAAGCCAAATTAGAATATTAAAGTAATTTTTTGGGTGATCTTGGGGAAGGGAAATATTTATTTGTGACAAGATAGACTCATTATTTTCCATCCAAGAGTAAATAAAACACTTAAATTATGATTTATCTTAATCTTCATGGACAACTTCAACTTGAGGAATTGGTGAAGGACTTGGGAGGCTTTGAAACTCACTTGATTTAGTCTTTTCAAGAAGAATGTGTGGAGATAAAGAGAGTTGATGTGGATTATGATAAGGAACATGAGGTTGATAGTACTAAAATTTATACTTCTCATGAACCACTAACTTATCCTCTATCCAATAATTAGGCCATCTATATGTAGCTTGTCATTAGTGAGTCCTTATTGGTTCACTCTCAATAGGTGCCCACTTACTCTTATCTAGCTATAATTAGTCCCTCATATTCTAAATGATATGAATATGGACACTTAGAGCATGCAATATTTGTCTATAAATGTCTATCATATGACTTTTATATCCTAAAATAGTTTGTTTGAAGCTTGAGATAGACTGAGTATAAATGTAATTATGTTGACTAGGGGTAGCATGGTTTTGACAAGGTTGATTAGAGGAATGAATAGGCTACCAAAGAGGGTGAAATAGGGTGTGAGGTGGCATGTAGGACTGATGGATTTTTTTAAGATTTATATTAAGGTTGATAAGCTTTGTAAGGTTGTAAATTTAAAGAGGAAGGGTAATACTCTCAATACAAATACTAGTCATATAAATAACTAGAGTCATGCTGGGGTAAGTAGGGTCATTTTAGGATTGATATGACTCAAAATGAGACTAAAACATGTCATTTTGTTCTTGATAAGGATTAAAATTATACTATTAAGGATCAACAGAGGCTTGATATGGCTCACCAACTTGAGTAAAACATAAATCCACTCCAAAACATAGCCATAAAACCTCATGAGAAAGGAAAAATAGAGAGAGTACTTGATTGAAAGAATAAATAAGATAATAAAACTAGTGGAATGAACTAAAATTCACCATTGATGCTTGTGTTCATGCCTTCTAAGGCTAGTACATTAAAGAGTAACACCAATAACTCATCAATGGATGAAGTCTCTTGTCACACTAGGCATTCCATAACTATTATCATTAAAATTTAGACCCTTAAGGAGGATGTTTAAGCCTCCTCACTCAAATTATATCATGAGGAATATTAAAAGTTTTTTTGTGACCTTATAGTTAAAGATAACCTATAGATTAGGGCTATATCCCTTGTTTCTCTCACCTAAAACTTCAAAATTAAGCTTATTGATTGTAAGGGAAAAGGGATAAAGAGGACTAAAAAAGAAAGTAACTAAGGAGGTGATGCACCAAATTATTGACCACTAATACACATACCAAAATTCACAATGAACATAAAATTTATCTATTCAAACACTACACCTAATCTTCTCCTCTTACATCAATATTTCAATATGAAGATGGTATATGATGATTAGGTAAGGAGGGATGAATTTAAATAGTCTAAATAAAATAATGGAATACATCCTCACTTAAACTTTAAAACACTACTTAAAAACATCATATTACTTGAAATAAGCAATTGAAACTTCATATAGGTGAGATAATGAGACACCCTGTCAAGGAAAATTGAATAAACACTAGACAAGATCAATCATCCATGCACCAACACTAAAATACAATAATAATAGAATATAAAACCAACTTGTTTATTACTTAAATTGATTAAAAATGATGAAGTATTGACCATACTAAACTTGAGGGTCATTACTATGCCAAAATTTGGCATATATAGAGAGGATAATGAGGAGAGAGGAGATGGATGTTGAAGTACATGATAAATGTCATTTCATTAGGAAATAAGTTATAAGAAATAAAAGTAACAAAATATACTCATGAAACTCTCATCAAAATGTGTAAAATTTATATGTTCTTCTTAATCAATGGTGGCATAGAGTGACTCTTGACCTTCTTGGATGCCTTGTCAACCTCATTCATGAAATTATCATTTCTTGGTTTAGGAGTTATAACTTTATGTCTTGACATATGTCACTATTGATAATTATTATTGGAGTATTATCACACCCTCATAGGTCGATTAAACTTCTCTCTCATATTTATGATCTAAAGATAAATACTCAAGTTTATTCAAACTAATAAGAATTTACATTTCATTGAAAGGATTATTTGATTAAAATTGAAACCATAATGACAAGTCTATATTTATATCTTAAGCTTAGTAATTTTATTGAGAACTATTATAATGGATTTAATAACTATAAAAAATAATATATGGGATCATTCCTCTCATATTAAATCTCCAAATCAATCTCCAAGGCTAATACATAGGTGCATTCAATTTATTAAGAGATCTTGATGGGATATTTACTTACCATTAGGCATATTGAAACCTATAAATGGGGTTATAATCACTATAGACCTTATTATGAGTATTTAAATAATCACACCCTATCTAATCTAGGTTATAGGTGATTTAAATATATTTTATTAGGTCTCATTTAGTCAAATTTCATGAGAAATCACCAAAGCCTACATTTTTAAACCTGTAACAATCATTTCTAGGCCAATTTTCATAGCTTCTCATACCAAACATGCCAAAAAATGTTCCATTAAATTTACCATGAGACCTATATAGGTCACCTTGATTATTTAAAAACTAAAAAAATACATTTTAATTCATTTAGAAGGTAAACATAGTCATCAAGTCACTAAGAGGGTTTTAGGTGTCACCCTTTCCTAACAATCATTCATAAAGATCATGAACCTAATAACTTAAATAACACCTAAAATTATGATTTAATAAGGTCCATTAACACCTCATAACACCATTTTATTCCATTCACTTGCTCAATCAACTACCAACATGAGGAAATTGGCCATTCTTGACTTTGTTAGCTTGTTCCAATACCTTGATAGAGTGATTTGATCAAAAGGTAATTAAAATATTAATTTTATGATTCTAAATTTTTATAATATTTATAAAACACCTCAAATTAATTTCTCCAATACTTATTAGAGTCATTTGACATCTCAAAAATCTTAAAGCTTGATTTGTCTTCTAATGAGGGTTTGAGAGCAAATGTTATGCTAGTGACCCTAACAACATGGTTTTGCCACTTTATTAATCTTAGAAGGAGTTAAAATTATTAATATATTAAATTAGATTATTATTAACCTATTAAAATTATTCATTCTTAAAAATCATCCAAAACATGCAACTTTTTTTCAATATTTATACATATGCCTTTGGGTATGCTTAGGTCTCTTGATTGAAATTTTAAGAATGGATCACCTGTCCACTTATTTTTGGCCTTATATATTACATTTTTTAGGATTTAAAGTTTTTTAATAATTTATCTTAACCACAAAAACCCTCTAATCATTTCACTTGCCAATTCATGTGTGTTTTTCCCAATTCTGCTTATGACAGGCTTATAGGTGACCATTTTAGGCTTCTCACTACAAAACTTTGAGAGTGAGTCCTGATTTGGTTTTTTAAATTTAGATATATTTTTAAATATTATAATATTATTTACCTATAATTTCACATCCCATGTATGGATTTAGATCCTTTTCTTATAAACAACTTGTAGATGATCATAAAGTCTTCTTGATTATTAAGCATACCAAGCTGAGCTCTTTGAACTAAGTTATATTTATTGAAGTGTTTTTTATATTATTATAGTTTAAATAAAAATTTATTTTGACCCATTAAACCTATTTTTCCCTCTGAATAATTATCATCAACATGCTTTTGTTCTTATTGCCTATTATAGGCCTGTAGGTGGTCATTATGCCAAAAAACCTTATTTTTTCTTATTTTTCCTTTTTGACTGTTAGTTTTAGACAATGATGGAATTTTGGTAAAAATTAATTATGTTTTTATTTATTTTTATATCAATCCAATGGACTCAAATCACCTAGGAAAGTCACTTAAAACTTAAACAATCCTCCTTTAGTCACACATAGTCTATTCTAGATCACACAATCCATTTGAATTCAAGGTGAGTTAGCATTTGATCCTTCATATATGAAGAGTATGATACATATATATATATATATATATATATATATATATATCTTATATTACACTTATATGGTAAAAATTAAGTAAATTACTACACCATGGATGCCATTTTCTTGTATAAGCATAGGTTGTGTTTTTATGGATTGCCTTAAATGTACTTAGACCTCCTTCTCTCACTATTATCATGAACAGTTTGGGATTCAAGTGTTTTATAAAAAAATTAGCTAAAAATTAAATTATATAATTAAATAAATATTCCATATACACTCTCCATTTAAACCATTTAGTGTCAATATTGACCTAGAGATCTATAAAATTGTAGGTTCATAATCTCCTTTTAAACTTAGCTTGAAGAAAGACCCTTGTATTCTAGGAATTGTCACCTGAAACCTCCTTGAGAATGATATTCAAGGATATATAAATGTTTTAATATCTTTTAATTATATTTTATAATGAAAATACACCCATGTTTGACAAAGTTTCTTTTAGCCATGTTTTCTAGTTTAAATAGCTTAGTTGTGCATGCATAATTTAATGCCTTTTCTTAAAGTTGATTCATCCAATGATTTATGAATATTTATCATAGGTCTTAATTATATTTAATACTCTATTAATTAACTTATTTAATTCAATACATGCATGAAAAAACTTCAAATCTCTTTTCAAATATGACTATCATGTTCAAACTAGCAAATAAAGGGTACCTGATACTATGCCAAACATTCACAGTAAGAAACATGAGATAATATGATATTATGTGGGTAAAATTATGTTAATTAAAATTTTTAAAATAATCTTATTTACATTAATTAAGGTTCATAATTCTTCATTTGGAGAAAACTAACCCTAGTGGGGGTTTAAGTCACCTTTCTACACCCATAACCTCTAAACAATTGTTCATAAAGTTAAGGAGCCTAACTAGATAACCAATGACTTAAATTGGAAGGTAATAAGGGTCCAATAATTTTAAAAATATATTTTTATCAATATTTTTCTCTCCTCATATTACTATCTACAAATTGATTGGCATTTTGAGGCTGTCAAGAAGCTCGATGGAGAAATGAATAATTTTTATGAATTTCTCGCTCTACAGATGCATGCTTTCTATGTATTTGGGTCTAAGGTGAATATAGGTAACCTTGAATGAATTTTTAAATTTATAATCAATATAAAACCTCTATAAGATAACTCCAAAAGCATGTTTTTCAAGAATCTACATGTTCTACTTTTTGAAACTACTGGAGATGATGAACTAGGTGACAATGTAGCTTATCTTGACCTGTATAGAGGTATATGAATATGAAAAAATGTTTCCCACCTATTTTAACCTATAATATTTCAATAAATATTCACTTATATATTATAAAATAATGAATGGGAAGTTACAAGGATATTCCAACATTGGAAAGCAATTATCAAGAAATTTTGAAAATGTATAGATAATTACATGGATTATGTCTTTACTTGATGTTATATGAATTTAAAACACCCTTATTCCATGATATAAAATTCACAATTAATCTTTCCTAGAAATTTTCATATCAATATTACAGTGTATAATGAGACTAAAGTAAATGAAAATCTTTAATATTATTATAACTAACTTAATTTCTCCAAATTGTCTGAAAATACAATGTGATCAACTTAATAGTTTTGATCCTTGGTCAATTTAGTTAGCTTTAGGTCATGGTTATTATTGGAATGTTCACCACATTGTCTCAGTTATCTTTATTCCTCATTTACTTGACTTCATACTTAACTTTAACTTTGTCAAACATAGCTTAAACAATGCCAAACACATAAACAAGACTACAATGCATGACCATTTGATTACAAGAAAAAGTGACTTGACCCTAGTTTCAACTAGACCATCATACAAAGCTTTGTAAAATGAAAAATAAAACACACTATCTATCATATTAGACCATTAATGAACACTAAAAGCCTTTATAATGGATATAAATAAATTTAAGATCAGGTACATCAAAGTTTTGACATGATAGGAAATTTTGGCTAACAAGAACTACATGAATATAATTAAAACCTTGTTTTAATAAAAAATGATATATTAATATCTCTAAATTTTTATCTTTAGAAAAAATAACTAAAAAATATCATCTAAATAATATACATCATCATATTTAGGAATTTTAATATCAATAGTACATGCATCAATGATTTTATCGATCAAAGATGCATTCTAGATGGAGTGTTTAGTTTTTGAAGGAGTGGCATGATATTCATTTAATTAATTTTTAGACCAATGTTTCAAAGAATGTAATTGAGTAATTATGTGATGAGAGAGATCATAAGTTTTGATTTTTAAAATGATCTCATCAAGCTAATCATTGTCTAAATCTAAGAGATTAGGTGGTATGTTATCTATTAATTCAAGGTGACCATTATAACATTTAGTAGAGTTGATGAGGTAACTAATGTGTTGTGACTCATGTAAAGGAATTATAGGTAAAGGTTAAAGTGTAGGTATTTAAATAAAAAAACCTCTTTCTTGGAATTGTTCAAAATTACAAAGATTTTTATCTCCTCGAGTCTTGTATATAGCACTAGTATGAGGAAATTTAACACATTGGCATGCTAAAGAGGCTATAACTCTTATTCAACCGGTCCATGGTTGACCAAGTAAAATTTTATATGACAGTGGGAAATTATATTATGAGTTTGATATGCATAATGATAGGAGGAACTATGATAAGAAGATAAACACACCCTAAAGGAATAATTTGTATTATATCATATCCTTAACATGTAATTTGAGTAGATTTGAGATTACATTAAAAATTTCCAAGTGTTTTAATAAAATTTAAGTAATCCATGTAAGTGCCTAAAGATTAAACAATTTGGGCATGATTTAATTGAATATATCATATTTGGGCACTAATGAATAATGGAGGATCATCCAAATGAAGCAATATCTAATTGGTAATCATTGAAGTTATATTAAATTTTATAGAAATAGAAGTATCTACCATTTAATTAACATGGATATACATTTATTCACACTATTTAGGAATGTTATCATTAGACCCTAATAAAGTAGCTTCATTTCCCATAAGTGAGGGATGAGAGATGTTCATTTCAATTAAAAATTTCATTGGATAATTATTATGATGGAGTGAGGTTCTCATAAGTTCTAAGAAATCTATTTGAGATGGGAGATATGAAAGTTTAGTTATAGGATCTCATTTTTTATATCCCATTAGAATTTTATTGGATAAAGGTGCATAGTGTTGAAGTAAATCCTTTGAGGTTATAGTAGTACATTTAAATTTATTTAGGTAAGTTTTAATCAATTGGGTTTTACTTAATATGGGTTGATCGATTGTATTTATTATTTTGATGTAGATGACATGGTTGAATCATTGGTTGTGTCTTATGAATGAGATGAAGAAATATCAGTCATAGAAGATTTTATAATTTTTGAGTGAGATATGTTGGTTAAAAGAGGGGTGGAATATGTATCAATGATATGTGATTTAGTTTATATTTATATCATTTGATTATGTTCTTGTGTGTTAATATATTTTGGTGTTGAATTTATTGAATGGGTTCTATGTGACTTATTTTTGTGAGATGAGATGGGTAAGAATATCAAACAAATGAAAAGTTAGAAAATTATGGTATTTGGATTCTATATAATGATCAGTTTATGAAACTAATCTCATCATATTATTATTTTTAACAACATTTTAATCATGAATATTAGAATTAATATCCACATAACTTATAACATTATTGTTAGTGTGATGTTGGGTAGTAATAGTTTGATGATCAGGAAGGGGGTCCTTGTAAATAACTAAATGTACATTAGATTTATAAAGGGATACATGTTTATTTTTCATTTTATGAGACATAACTACCAATTCATAATATTTTTTACACATATGTATGAGTGATTCATGATCAAAGTTAGGTCTAAGAAGGTATTCCATAACAAGGTTCTTAATTAATGATAAGTTTAATGAGAATGATGCCAACTTACATGATATAAATAGAATTTGTGTGGATCATACTAATGTTTTTTAGGGATATTAGGACCAAGATATTATGGTTAAGGTCAAGAAATATGTTTTTTAATCTTTTCTAAGGAAATTGGTTTGTGGATATATACATTATTTACTTGAGAAAATGTAGAACTAGCATAAGGATTATTGGAAATTGATTATGAAAGAATAGGATTTTTGGGACCATTAATAATAATGGATTAAATTTTTTTTTATTAAATAATAGTATTTTTAAAACCATGATTGGCTTCATGTCTATTTTTACATTTAATAAGCATTTGATTTCTTATGGGACAGTATGAAGGCTTAAATATTTGGAGAAGAAAGTCTTGATGTTTAAATTGGTTGAGGGATTATTTTAAAGATTTTGGAGAAATTGTATTAACATGGTATTGTAATTTAGAGTGAAGAGTGTTAGTGAATAAGTGAAAGATATTATCATTTGACATGTTATGATTAGCTTTGTTAAATAATATTTTCCACTGTTTGATGAATACTTGGGTTGTTTCAAACTCTAATTATTTATAGTTGATAAAATGAGTTGGGTTATTTTCAATAAGATAATTAATGTATTATATAAGTATTATAAGATAGAAATATAATGATTTTTGAGTTGATTATATCAATCTAGAGTATCACATGAAATTTTTTTAGATAAAAGTTTTGTGGTAATGAAAGTATTAAGTTTGACCCAATATTTGTATAAGTTTGTGAAGGATTTTAAATAAAAGGTTGGATATGTGGATCCATTATAAGTGATAATGGGGATTATTCCACCCTTTTAAATGTTTTAAATTTTAGGAACAAGAGGTTAATTTTGTAAATATTTAATAGCTTTGTTAATAATCAGATGTTGTGGTATAAGATTACCATGTGCATTTCTAATGGGGGTGGGGGTTCATTAAGATTTGTCATCCCCTATTGAGTAAGTTGAGAATGAATTTTAAAATTCCTTAATTGGTTTTGCATTTACATCATTTATTTATCATTACTATTTTGAAAATTATGCATTTGATTATAGTTTGTAATATAATATGATTAGTGTTAATAGTATTTTGACTACTAGAAGAAACATTGGATGCATTAGTGTTATAGGAGGTATTGATAGTTTGAGATACCCAAGTAGTTTGAGATACATTATTAATTATATGAATTTTAGTATTAGTGTGAATATTTTGAGTCAACCCAGTAAAGGTCACACCTATAATGTTTGTGGGAATGGTTGGCATGGAGGATGAAGAAGGCATGTAATATGAGTATATGGTAGCATAAGAAGGCATAAGATAGGATAAAAGTGTGACATAATTAGTATATTGACTTACCCCAAATCCTATAGAAAAGTTAGGTGAAGGTGAATGGGGTTATCCAATGTGAGGTCCCATCATAAGGTTATAAATGATTATGGGATATTTACCTTTATGTTGAGGGTTTTCATTGTTGAATAGGATAATTTCATATGTATAGTCAAGATAAATTTCATCCTCTAATATAAGTATGTATAAAGGATTAAGAGAAGAATAATGGGGAAGAGTCCCATAAGTAGTGGTTTTAATAGTAACATGGATGTTGATAAGATCAAGATTATCTATTGTATGATATGGTAGATGCATCTTAGAGGAGTTATGAGGATTAGTAAGACTCATCATGTTAGTTTTATTTTGATATGTAGTATATTTGATTAGATGTTGCATGATGAAAAATAAAATTATTTGGAAACTTACTAGAGAAGTGAAAGTTTAGAAGCTAAAAATTAAGTAGATCAAGTTGGTCAATCTAGTTGGACTAACAAGAAAATAAAAAACCTATAAATTGACTATATCAAGTTAGTTTATCTAGTTGGAAAAACTAGATAATATAACAATCTCTAAACTAGCTAGGTCGATTTGGTCAATCTAATTAGAAAATATGGAAATAAAATAATTTGTAAACTCAATAACTCAAGCTAGTCAATATAGTAGTAAAAATAGGAAAATAAAATAATCTATAAATTTACTAGATTGATTTTGTCAATCTAGCTAGAAAAATAGGAAAATAGAAAAGTCTATAAACTAACTAGATCAAGTTGGTCAATCTAGTTGAAAAAAAAGAAAAAAGAATAATTTGTACATTGACTAGATCGATTTGGTTAATCTAATTGGGAAAATAATAAAATAAAGTAATTTTTAAATTGACTAGACTGAGTTGGTTATTCTAGATATAAAAACAAGAAAACACAATAGTATATAAATTGACTAGATCAATCTAGTCGATCTGATTGGAAAAATAGGAAAGTAGAATAGCTTGTAAACTAACTAGATATTATAACAAAAAATTGTTGGATTTATTTGGTTGATATAGTTCTATAGTCTAGTGAAAAAAATAAATTATTTAAAACTAGATGATATAATTTAGAAATAGAGGTGAAATAAGCACATGCGAAAAGTAGATCAAAACAATCAATTTAGTTGAAGCACATAACACATTTGTATCAAAGATAGCTAATAAAATATATAATATAGCATAGAATAATAAATAATAATTATAAAAATATAATTGTTTTAACTATTAATACTAACTAATTATCCAAAAATAATATCAAAATATTGTACTAAATGTTACATTTTATAATATAGGTTTCCAAAAATATTAGCTTTTCCATTAAATATTATTTGCCCAATGTTTTAGAGTGATACCTATGATAATGTGACATTCCCATTTCCTAAATAGCCTAGTTTCAAGGGGAATATAAGATAAATTATTATCACTAACCACTAATTGATGCACCACACAATCAAATGGATGGCTGGATTCCTAAAGTTCAATACAAAGGGAAATCCTAGGCATTTTTGAAATATTGTGAGGTACATGGAAAAAATATCATGTTTAAATATATTATATGGATATGAGTATTGGAAAAATCCCTTCATGACATGATATATGTAAATGATAAACAATAATGGATAACATAATATCAAGTAGCTCTTCATGATAATAGGTAAGTAGTTTAAAAAATTGTCAATAGATGGTTTCTAGGAAAAGCCAAGCAAGATGAAAATAAAGGTGAAGTCAATTTTTTTTGAAAACCAAGTTTTTATTTTTGAAATAAAATAAACAATTATACAACTATTTTTTTTTTCAAAATTAAAAGTGTTCTTTTGATTAGTATAAAAATAGAAGTTAATTATCTTTGATTATGTTGAAAAATAAGACATATAGAACAAGATAAAGTGGGTCGATTTAGTTGATAAAACTATATAGAATGAAATTGAGATGGTACATGTAGTATGTTTAAAAAAAAACCCCATAAAATGAAATCAAATATTTAAAATTAGTTTGATGGTAAATATAGACACGTTAGTAGATCGAGAAAGATGATCTAGCTTAATATGTGGGTATAGGTTTACATAACTAAAAACTAAAGAAAATAGTAGGAGATTTGAATTTTTTTAAAAAAAATTAGGAAATGAAATTTAATTAAAATTGAAAAATTAAAAAACTAGGCTTTTAAGAATGAACATGGAGGATAGAATAATATTAACTAGGTCATTTTAGCCATTTATATGAGAGTATTGAATTGATGTTTGAATAGGTCATCTAGGTGGGTTTTTGATCTTATTAAGGTATAAAAATATTTTATTATATATAATTGAGTCAATATAATTATATATTTTAAATTGAAATAAAAAAATGAACAAAATTGAGCTGGTCAATTTAGTTAGGCATAGAAGACAGGATAAATTATTAGATCAACTTGTTCAATCCAGTTGTTTGAAACTGAAAACCACATGCATAGAAAAAAATGGGATTGATAGGATTAATTTGGTTTAAAATATATTCATATAAAATAAAATGTGATTGATATAATCCATCTAGATTAAAACATACATAGATAAGATAAAACTAATTGACAAAGTCAATCTAGTTCTCCATAGTTGAAAATTTTTAAAATTGCAAGGGTTAGATTCATGTCAGGTTCACTAAAATGTATTTAATGAATTAGGATGGATATAAAACTAGTATTAATTAGTGAATTCAAATCTTGGATAATTTCATATTATGAAACAACTCATTTCATAGATATTTATATCAGGACATGACCAATTTGGATATGTTAAACCTTACCAAGGGATCTCTTTCTACACAATACCCAAAGAGAGGGTGTCAAATCCTATAGGTAAATGATAATATGAAATAACCTTATCTAATCCTAAAATACATTATAATTCTCACTCAATATTTTGGCACAAATGGGGAGAGTTAAATGAACAAAACAAAACATGCAAAAATAAATCTACTTAATTCAATGTAGATGTAAACTAACCAAAGAGTAAAAAAATTATCCTATTAATTTCTGAAATATCTATCTACCAAACTAAAGAGTAAAAATTATGAATGATTAAATTGAATGAACCTATCATTCATAAATCTCTCCCTTGGTAAATGTTTATTTTTAAGAGGTTGTTATGGCTTTGTAAGGATCACACTATGGAAATCATCTCTAAGCTGAAAGACTCCTACTTTGCATCCAAAACTTTCCCACAAGACAAGATTCTTTCCTTGCAAGGAAAAAACCTAATTATTTAATCATAAAGTGTATAAATATAAGAATTATGAGATATAATAATGTAAAAATGAACGTTCCTCTATGTTATATTTAAGAAAATGTGGTACTTATAACTAAGGATTGACCCTAAAACCTCACAAGAATTTATCATAAAAAATCAATTGGATCAATCTTGTTAGGTGGGAAAGATACACATTAGGTCTCAAAATAGGATGATCCTACATAGTTACATAATGTGCACTCAATCCCTAACAATAATTAACAAGTTGACATAGTATAAAATGAAGAAGAATGGTGGTTGTTTAGTTAGGAACTATTTTAGAAGGTGAAATGATTAGAGGAGTGGATAAATGGGTTTTAATTGCTTAGAGGGTTTGATAAAATTAAATTATAATGGTTTTGGGTAATGGTATAGGTACCAAAAATATTTGAAGCACTAAAGGTCTACCCACCCCTTTCTTAGTGTACCCTTTAAGGTGTTTACTCAGAGAGATTAAAACTTGACAGGTTCTTGTAAGAGAGAAAGCACCAATAAATGATAAAGTTTAAATTTGATGTGTGTATAAATATTCCCCACTTGAATCTCATGATGTGTCATAACTAATTGTAACATGATACAATTATTTAATAAATAAAATATAAACACAAAACATTTAACTAATAAATTATATTATGAATTAAAAAAATGATTAAAAGTAAAGAATTAAATAACACATACCTTCACTTACCTTATTGTTGTGACATAAGGGTTTCATTATAATTATATGGAAGAGGCATCCAACACACAAAACATTAGATATACCTAAAAATAATCTAAAATTTTAATTGTTTGCTTAAATATAGGGTGAATATAGAAAAATATCTACATTGTCTATTTTAAAGCTTCTTACAATTTAAATAGGGTTTATAAAAATGTAGTTATAATAAAAATATAAAAAAAATTGGTAAAAATTTTCTAAGTGATTTTTTTAAAATTAAATATATAATATAATTTTAACTATTCATTTACAATAATTTTACTTTGAGAAACTAGAGAGTTGTGTGATCTAGAGGAGTGATGAGATAGATGATGACATAGATGCATGGAGCACAAGGGGGATGCATTGAGGATATTGTGAGAATTATCCAAGTAAGGGATGTATTGAATTCAATTTTTTATTGTTTTTAATTATAAATGGATATTTAGAAATTTAGGTGCTAAGGAAAATTTGTGTAGTAAAAATTACCACAATTATTTTGAGGTAAAGTAAAAATTAGCATGAAAAATGGGTAAGGGTCAAAGGAAGGTAATTAATGCCTAGGACATTAATTATGAGGGTGTTAAAATTATTTTAAAAAATAAATGGATCACCTGGGTTGACATAGTTTTAAATTAACAAGTTGATGGTAGTGGTTAATTGTGTATTATTGAGTTGATCAAGTTAATTGTTAAATGGTCAACTACATATATGTTGGATAGTGAATTAATATAGAGATAGATAATTGTGTATATGTTGTCTTATTTATTAAGTTTTTTAAGTGACTAATTACATATAGGAAATGGATGATAACATTGGTTAAGTGTTTGAATTTGTATAAGTGGCTAATGTAGTAGGTTTAGCTAGATGACTATGTATCAAATGGCTGATGTAATTAAATTAGATGGCCAACTTCATATGTAGTTTATGATTTAGTTATATTAGATGGCCAAATTTTCATGAAGTGGCTGATGTATTTTGAATTTGATAGTGGTTAACATAGTTAGATACATGGCCGATGTAGTAGGAAATGTATTCTTAATTGACATAGCCAGTTATCTGGATGTCTTAGTATAAATTTTTGAGACAGAGAAAAGTAAATGTTGATTAAGTACTTAATTTAGATGTAAATACATTTATTATTTATTTTTTAGTTTGATTTTATTATTATCTAATATATAATGCTAATAGGTGATTTATTGTTTGATATTTTACAAAAAATATAGATACTCTAGAGATTGGTGGATGCAATTTTATTACTCAATTTTTTTGATAGATTGATAGTGGATGATCAAGCATGACTGATGGAATTGGGATTTGGATGAATTATGAAGATGTGATGCATTCCATTGAGTGTTCTCTTAGTATCCATATTCTTAATTAAATGTGAGTGGATAACCAACACTTTTAGGTGGGTGGTGGATGGGGATATATTTGCAGTGGATATCAACTTGGAAGATTTGTAAATGATATTAGAACTTCCTACTTTAGAGACACCTATTATTTTTAATAATTATAATAAAAATGATGAAATATGAGCCTTAGCCTTATGGGTGACTAGATTAGAGAGATATTTTGGTGTTTTGTGAGTTTATTTGTTTGATATCTATATGATAGCCATTCTACATATATGGAAGGCCATTATTATCCTTATGCTACATTGTTTGATCTATCACAAAATGTATAGGAATGTGACACTATATGTGGTTTCCTTATGTCATTATATATTAGAGTAGGGTATAGTGTATGATATAGGGTCATTGATATAGGTGTAATTTATACATGATATGTATAGTATCATGTCATGAGGGTCGATGACTATATGCCCTATGATTTTATTGATTAATTGGATATATGAGAGTATTCTAATGATTATCATGTGGGATTAATCCATGTGATAGATTATACTTTGTCTCCTATATTATATTAGAGACATGACCATGTACTATGGGTTATGCCACATTCTCAGGTATTTTAGATGTCTACTTGAGGTGAGATTATTGGAAAACTTATATGGGTACTACAAATACTTGGCCTTCTTGGTTGAGTGTTTTTAGTGATTAAGACATGTGTAGATTATAGGTTATTAAATTTGATGGGAGGAGCCACATATTGTTGCTCATTGACTAGGTCATTTAGGGTTGTCACATCCAATGACACATATAATATTACTTGGATAGTGGTCATGACATGAAATGGATCATCAAGGTAGTGGAGGTATAGGATAGCCTATGTATATGCCTATGATATAGCCAAACTATTAGAGACCTTGGAGGAATAAAAAAAGTAGTATTAGGGAGTGGTGAGAGTATTTAAGGAGGAATTAGAGGTGGATATTATTGTGCCACATCAATATTTTCATTTACCACCATGAGCATCACCATAATAACATGGGTGAAAGTGTACGTAGATATGGATCCACATGTAGATGCACTAGAGCATTGAGATCATATAGCAAAACCTACAGATAAATAGTCTATACAGTGGTAGATTCTTAATTTAATGTAGTGTAATCATGTTATTTACTTGAATTTACAACCACACAAAACTGTGATACACATTAGGTGATCAGTGGGTGAGAATATGGAGAGTCTATTTACAAGTGATTTTTTATTTGATATGTATTTTATGTTTATTATATTATGAATAGGTAGATTAATTTTGTAGATAAATGAGATATAATTCACATTTGTTTTGTGTTTTATATATATTTTTATAAAGGAAGCTAGATGGTCAACAATGGTGTAGGTGGCACGTCATGATATACTAGATGATGTTTTACCAGAACATGATACTTCAAAGATAAGTTATCCATTTTTTCCTTCAACCGCTAATTATGTGATTTGGTTAATATTGGTTGGTATAACAAAATGAGAGATATAGATATGGGTAGATGAAGCACATGTGGTATTATCACTAGTAGTGGGTGATGGGGATATGTGGGCATTACAGACATTAGCTATGTAGTGGGTTGCTCATTCGGATACATCTAGAGATTTGGTACATGTAGAGGTCCAAGTGGATAATTTATAGGGATATATTTAGGGCCTACATAAATGGATATAGTCACTATATCATGTTATTCAAAGGGAGGAATCATAGGGATCTATGCATAGTGTAACTCATCCACTAGATAGTGATGGTGAACTACAACTGTAGATTTGAGATTGTATTATGATTATAACATTTTGTTGTATTGTATCAAACATTAGAACCATTTATATATAATTATATTTATTTTTATAACTCATGGATGCTATGGATGTATGTATTTACTTTGTATAACATGTTTAATATTTGATATATGATATAATTTTTATTCTTTTATAGTAATTATGAACAAATGCATGGTTTAAAATTATGATAGAAAATTCAAATGTAAAAATGTAATTTAAAATTCATTGTATCATATGAAAACATGAAAGAAAAACTATAACACACTAACTCAGTTTGTGAACCATGTAAAACATAAAATAATAAGAGTGAATATGAAATGAAATTTAAAACACATTGAATCATGTTGGGAAGTATATAAAACATAAAAATGAAATGAAATATACAACACACTAAATCATGTTGGAAAACATGTAAAACATAAATAAATGAATTTTAATGAAGAAATTAAATGTAAAACACATAAAATCATGTTGGGAATTATGTAAAACATAAATAAATGAATTATAGTAATTAAATACAAGCTATAATATGTAAAGTAAAACTAGAAAGTGAAATGAGAAGTATAAAATGTATGATTTGTTTGAATCAATTTTTTAGAAAAAGTATTGCTATTTTGTGACTAAACATGGTATAAAACTTGTGGATACTTTATGAACAATGCCTGGTCCTATCTAAGGTATTACACTACAAATCACAAAGGGTAAACCAATGAGGTAATGATAATGATGGTAAATGTTTATGTATGATAAGGGGATGTTTATAAATAATGTCTAGTCTTATTTAAGGTCTTACATTACAACTCCCAAATAGAGAATCAAAGGGGTATGATCAACTAACAAATAATATTCATCAAATAGGAATATTGGGAATGTTATAATCAAAAAAGAAGTGGAAAAAGTATGATATGAGTGTTTTAATAATACTTAGTATAAATGAGACATATTAATAAAATATGTAAGTGCTATGATTTTATTAGATAACAAACTCATAAGATATGTGTTTGTAAGTAACACAAAACTTTATATTTGAATTAGTGTAATACTAATATCATCACATGAATGTTAAATATACAAGAATAGTAAAATGGGCATATAGAGACATCATTAGTAACTAATGAAATTTAAAAATATTATTTATATAGATTCATTATGGATAAAGTAGACAAAATTTCCTTATTATAGATTGATTTAAGTAAATATTATATTCCATATATACCTTTTAGGTGAAAAAGAATTTAGGGTATGTTCTTGAAAACATAAAATTATTTAAAAAATTATTATACTCAAAAAATTTGTGAATAAATAATAATAATTTATATATTATATTCCATTTCTACCTTTTAGGTGAAAATTATTTTAGTGTATGTTATTAAAAACATAAAATTTTATTATACTCCAAAAAATTGTGAACAAAGAATAGTTACAAACTATTGAATGAGTCAACACCATCAGAAAAGCATATTAATATTTTATAACTAGAGTATATATATTTAAAACTGCAAAAAATATATGGGTCCAATAAAAAAATTATAAAAAAATATATTAGATATGTTTTACTTTGTGTTATCATTGCATATAAGCATTTATAAGTGTAAAAACTCATATTTGGTATTAGACACTTTTAAATGTGTAATTTAACTAAATCTTAACCTTATTGACTTATTATCATATGCATGACTCTTATTCATGATTTTTAATACCCATTATCTCATAAACAATCCTACCATTTCCAAAATACCGTTACTATTACACAAAATTATTCGTAGTCTCTTCCCAAACAATGTAATTTCAATCTCATATTGTCTATTAGCATCAATTCACTATTCCTATTTTTTGGATAGGTATGCACCACCAAGATAATTCCATTTTCATATACTTATCCCTATTACATTTACTAAATAATTTATAATATTAAAATTTATCATATGGGTCATCCTATAGAGATGGAGTCCAAAGTCAGTTAAGTCAAGCATTAGTAAAAAAAAATAAAAAAATGTATGAATAACATAACTAACTAATCCAACTCCCTCAATGTTTTAAAAAAAAATTAAAACTAAGATTTATTGAAATAATTAATTTACCAAAAAACCTTCCCAATAACATCCCACCTCTAAATGTGGCTCAAAATGTGACTTTCCCCATGATTTGGTATTCCAATTATTTAACAATGATGAGTGGCTTGATCCTCCATCCTCTCTCAATGCACCAATGAAAATAGGATCATGATATTGATAAATTTTATGCCTATAGTGAATATATCCTATTGAAAATTAATAATAATAATACTACACAAAAATGATTCATGGAGATAATTCTACATAATAAGTTTATACCAAAGAAGCTTAAAAATGGTTGTCTTGGCCCTCCTATTTATAGATTTTTAGAAAAGATCAAGATCAAACATGACAATACATATTGAGATAAAGATGTGTGGCCATGAATCAATTCAATTTTAGAGTCTCAATCAATAATATACCCATTAACATTTGGAAGAAAGGGGCCTTAAAGAGGCATGGGAGGCCTTAAACCTGATATTTGTTCCATTTATGGCTTATGGATGCCACCCCATAGATGATGTCACCTAATGATGAAAATATTATAAATAAATTTCTAATTAATAAATTTTCAATAATTTCCATGGATTTTCTACTTAATTTTATGATTTTTATTAATTATCTTAAGTGAGGTTAATGAATTTTTATGCAATTCCTTGGAAACTAGTTACTCACTTCATCAAATTAGTTGAAATGTCATGTTACTAGGTCATAATTTGATTGGATGATGATGATGATGATGATGATGATAATAATAATAATAATAATAATAATAATAATAATAATAATAATAATAATAATAATAATCATAATAATAATAATAATAATCATAATAATAATAATAATAATAATAATATGTTAGTTATGTATAACCAATACCCCATTTACGACATTTTCAACATAAAATAAAACATGCATGTGTTGTGTGCTTTTGTATTAGAAGAATTCAATGGTTAAAAGAAACAAATTACATTTTCATCATTTTGACATGAAGTGATTTGAGAAAAGTTAATAATCACATAAAATTAATTACTCCATTTAGAGATACATTATCTTAGATAAGGACTTGGATATGATAATCTTGAACCATTTAGCATCGTTAAGTGATTTTGGCCCAAATTGTGCATTTGAGTGCATTTTAAGTAAGATTGACAATTTTAACATAATGGTGCTAGGAATTAGATGTCTACATTCTTCCCTTGTTTGAGAAGGCATGTTGAGGCATTTGGTTGAAGTAACATATTTTTAGAGAGAAGAGTTTCAAAGAATAAATTTTAAGGAAATTACCCATGATGTTCCCTTGAGAGGACATATAGGGATGAAAGAGAGGGATGGATGCTTGAAAAAAGAGAGAAAAGGTGAAATTAAGCCATAAATGAGATTATATCCATATGAAATAATACTTGCACACATTTATTCTCAATTATAAAAATATAATAGAATATAATGGGACCCAAGGTAGGGGAAGGGGGAAGGATGCAATCCAAAAATATAAGTGACACACTTTAAACACACCCACAAGAGGGTGAAAGTTGCATGCTTAGGGAATGATCGATCTTGAGACAAGTTGTTTAATTTTAAAAATTTATAGAATGAGGGAAAAATCTATAGACATTGGAATTAGAATAAAAATTAGACTATTTCCTTATATAAATAAAAATAATAATGCACCCTAATAGAGAACATTTAACCGGTTGATAAATTAGTTTCTCCCTAGTAGGGCTAATTTTTCTCATTGATAATTAATTTCCCCCTAGTAAGGATGATTTGATCGATGTCTGATCTAAATGTTGTGCACTATAGGGAAAATTTTCAAGCATAGATAAAGGACATAACCTAAGGCATATATTAAATATGAGTAGGCACAAACATAGATGCAATGGTCTAATGACTTAAAAAACCATTAAAAACTAAGCATATGAGGATGCACAAAGTGATGAAAGAGATGAATAGAATAATGAAGGGTGGCCAACTTGACCCAAAATATGTCACATATCTAAGTGTTTCCTACATAGTCCAAATGGACCTCAATAAAATGTAGCTCACCCAAAAGTGCAAGAAAATGGAATGAGAAATGAAAAATATAATAAGAATGGACCACTATTTGATTAAACTCATAATGTATGCCAAGACATGAACCTTTTGTATATAGTCATGTGTGAAGCCTTTCATAAATTGAGAGTTGATCTTCAATTCTACATTGACTTTTTGACTTGGTTTCTAAAGCACTTGATGCTTACTATAGTGAAATGAAAATATGCATCATAAGTATGAGTAATGTATAATGACATTTTATTTCTATTGTGATGAGCTAGTTCAAATGTGAAAATTTATAAATAAGGATAATGATAATTACTACCAATACCAAAGTTACAACTATTTACATTAAAATTAAAAAACCAAAGATAAATATAAAAATGAAACATAAATGTAACCTAACTTAAAATCAAGATATGAACCATCAAGACTTAAGTAAGAATAAGAATGTACAAAATCAAAGCAATAAAAACCTAATAAACAACATGAAACCAAGATATGAATAGTCAATCTCCATGTGTATGATAAAAATGTTCTTGGAAAATAATATAAAAGAACAAGTTACATATAAAATAGTTCAAGCCTAACCAAAAGCTAGACTAAAAGTGTTTATAGAATGTATTAAACTCAAAATAATGAAGCAAAATAAGACAAAATAGTAACACACAAGACCAAAACCCAAATATCCAATAATAAAAAATAAAGGAATAACAATACACAAACTATCAATGAAATAAATGGAAAGATAAGAAAGCACAACAAAACAATAATAAAAATCAAATAAGCATACACAAATAAGAGTTAGTCACAATGTTAGTGTGAGAAAAAAAAAATTGTTCATGAATGTTTAGTAGAGGTGTTACTTTATAAAATAATGTAATAATAAAAAAGGACATAAATTTCCTCCCAAGTGATAGGGAAACAACAAGATAGAAAAATGGGAGAAAAAAAAGAAAAGGAAGGGGTGATCGAGTTGACTCCAGATTCACAAGATAAGTAGATGTTGCCTACATAGTTCTATGGAGGTGAGGTAAAACATGAAGTTAAATACAAACATAGTTCTCCTAGGAAATGGGATGGAATAAAAGTTGTGATAAGAAAACATGATTGACTTTGTAGGAGAAATAAGGAAAATGGGCTTACAAACAGTAAGAATATTCAAATGATTAATTTCAAAATGGTAAGAGCATGGGATCAAAAGTGCAATAAATTTTTTTTGTTTATTTTCTAAATCATTTTCTAATGTTTTTTTGTTTTTTAGGATAATAAATAGAAATGAAATATGCACAAAAAGTCTAGGAAACTACTTGACTATGGAGATGCATGTGCACAAGTAAGAGTTCAAGTAAATATCTAAATTGGTTGTAAGGGGGATCATGAATATAAAAATGGAATAGGGAACCAAATAATATAATAGATGCACATCCAAGAATATAAGTTCCAATAACAACTAAATCTAGTTCCAATGGCCCATACTCACAAATTGGTGAAAGTGAGAATATTATACTAAGGAAATAATGCCTACCAAATACCACCAAAATAAAAATAGAATATTATGCAACATGAGATAAATATAAAAAACATTTCAATAGGAAAAAACCATGTGATAATGTATCTATGTTAAATTTTCTATAATAATAAGTTCCAATGGCCCATACTCACAAATTGGTGAAAGTGAGAATATTATACTAAGGAAATAATGCCTACCAAATACCACCAAAATAAAAATAGAATATTATGCAACATGAGATAAATATAAAAAAAATTTCAATAGGAAAAGACCATGTGATAATTTATCTATGTTAAATTTTCTATAATAATAAGTTCCAAAATACTAATCAAGTTCAATAACTTTGTATAACTGACATTGAAGATGTGTCTGTTGGAAACAAGATGAATGAGAGAGGTGAATCAGTCTTAAAAAAAATTCATTCAATTCCATTTAATCATTCATGAGCCATATTAAAAATCATGTCAATATAATAAAGCATAAGCATCACATCATAAGAGCATGAAACACATGAACACAACATATACATGGGAAACCTTCTAGGAGTAGAAAACTGACTGGTGAAGCAAATGGACTACATTCCTATAATAAAAACATTAATAATTAGTTGATCACCCAATAAACTTAGATAACTAATCCCAATCTATTAAGTACCAAATAAATACAGTATTTAGATGAGCACCAACCCAGTAAGGAGCACCAACCCCTAATTTACCAAGTACCCACTTAGATTTAGTAAGTACTACCTTACAAGAAGGAACTAACCTCCTAGATGACTCAACACTAGCTCATCCACCTGATCATTTGATCACCTTCATAATTCATTATTTATTAAATAATATATGGTGATCTTCACTTTCATATATTCACTCTCTTCAATCCCTCTCAAACTGTCCTTCATTCCTCTTCACTCAATTAGCCCTCTTCATGGCTTCATTAGGTCTTTTGACCTTGATTTTTATATTTAAAAACTATGTTAGATATTCATGTAAATTAAATGATGGTAAACATGACCTATTTATACTCACAAATTATCTATATCATTTTCTTATCTTTATATACTCTCTCACTCTAAGCATCCTATTTTTATCCACTATTCACTCTAGCAAAATAGGCCTAACTTCCTTGCTTTTATACAAGTCACTTGAGCATATCCTTTTTGGTTGCATAAATATTCAAATAAATTAGTTTAGACATGACTAGGTTATATCATATTAAAATAAAATTCCTTATTTATGAATCAATCACTATAATAGGTCAACCATACATCAATTATCCCTTACTCCTCTTTTAGGCTTATAGAGACCTAATATCCCTTCTTAACAACATGTAACCATTTGATATTTATTTAATATTATCAAAACACATAATATATTAGGAAAACATCATAATCCACTTTAATATCCATTATCAAACTTCAATTTAGTTCTACAATACCTTTTAAGTCCAATTACCACTTGAACCCTTCTTCAAAACATCGCTTATAAAAGGCATGCTCATATATAGAAACATTGTCTTGAAAAACTAAGGTATTTACTTAATTTTGAAAAAAAAACCCATGGAAAAAAATTATATATTAAGAAACCTCATGACTTCAGGGTCATAAAAAACTTCATATAATTATTCAATTCAGAGTAAACATGTTTAAATACCTCTATACAAGATGTTCGCTCATAACTGTCAATTGAATCCAAAACATAGTCAAGTAAAAATGAATATATGACTCATGATTGAATATTTAAAAAGGATTTAAATGCATGAAAATGATATTATAACATCATCAAGTAAATCTCAATCAATTATTTCATGATTTCTAATGAAAACTATTGGTCTTATAGACTAATCTTCTGACCTTCTTTCTCATAGACTCTACTCAGCTAGATAAGGCATTTTAGATTCAATGTTTCAACCTCTTACACAAACTTAAAAGATTTATAAAATCATGTATAGGTCATTCAAGACCAAAAAAACATCATCATACACTTAAATTCATCACTCTTTCATGAAAACACATCATAAATCATATCCTCTCTTTTCTCTAATTTTTATATTGTCTATACCCTAGGGTTTATTAACAACTAATTTGTTATTTTTTGGGAAATTACTATTTAATTAATAAATAATAAAAAGGTCTGAGTAGGAAAAAAACAATAAATAATATGCAATAAATAAGATACTGATTTGTGAAATTTATTTTTAATTAAAGATTTCTTAAAAATAGTAATGAGAGAGAAAATTAAACTTATCTTGTTCTATATTGATCTGATTGAGACAAGGTCTGATATTTACTGTATAGACCTGGGACACTGTCATAAATAGGATTATATATTTCATTTACTTATTAGGTAGGAATAGTTAAAGTGGACAAGAGTGACACCAATGCTATTGTCCTTGCCTAGTGTTGTTGTCCTAAGGAGATAAGCTTTTTGGGTTTTGTTTGGTAGGTCTGTTTGACACCGTCTCTAAATTTTCAAAGCCTCTTATTAGAAATTATCTCTATAGAAATGATTTTATTTTGTTTTATGTTTTCAATTCACTTGAAAAAAAATTTGGCAACTAGGGAAAACGGCTTAGTGTGTGTAAGATACACTAGACATGTTTCACACCCTATGTGTGGGCATGCTACCTACATACCAATACTCTGAGGAGGGATCAAGCCATATGTAGTTCTCCCTTTAAGATTTTATGGTGTAATAGTTTATGAAAATGTAATAAATGTTAAAATTAGGTGTACTTCAGATGGCTAGGGACTAGTGTAATGACTTGGATTGGCTTGAAAGTCTATAGGTTGGTTGTATGCAGAGAATAGGGAATATTGCTTGAGTAGTCTTGCTTACTTGAATGATATTTTCCAACCCTTTTTAAATTATATTCGAATGGGATTTTATATGGATATATTAGTCATGGGTTTGATGAAAATAGACCTGGCCAACATAATGAATAAGGTTTATAATAATCTAGGCTCAAATTGTGATTGGACAAAAGCATTGGAAAAGGGATACCCTAGGGTCCAACACTATATTCCAAATTTGTCACTATTATCCTGATCATATGGGACCTATTGGGTTAGATTAGTCATGAAAATAGGGTCATAGATTATCTAGGATCAAGTTTAGAAGGTCATAAATGATTAAGAATCAATGAAAATAAGCCTGAGAGGGTCATGAGAGAAAGCAAAAGGGACCTAAGGACTGGGTGTCATTAGCCATGCTCAAGTTACCATTTTTTGTATTTTATATGACTACATTTCCCCCACTTTATTCTAGTGATGCATCAAAGTGAAATAATAAGATAAAGGAAAATATAAATCTTACCTAAGCTTACTTGCAAAGGTGAAGCACATGAAGCTTGTGTGATGCTGATTAATGTTGGGTAGTGCATAGAGGGCCCCATTTACAAGTGTGAATCTACAAAAGGAAAATAAAGAGTAGATCAGTTCTTCTTATATATAATATAAAACAAGAATGTACAAAGCTAGGTAAGATAAAGAGAGAGGAGGAGAAATGAATGAATACAACTCATTGGGTACATGAACCAATATAAAGCCAATTGTGTTACTAGGAAATGATGAGTGATACTAGTTGATATTGTACTAATAGTAATATCATGAATAGAGTTAAGTGCTTAATTCTCTAGAAAGTGGCTCAATAATTCAAATCCTATCACTTTGGATTTATCATCACCCACTAAGTGAAGCTAAATAGTCATATGTGTGTTGATCGATGTTTGGACTATGTGTCCAGTCCTTCTGAATAGGTGTCTTAAGAATACAAAGGCTAGATATATCTTTGGCTCCATCACTATACCATGAAGTGAAGCTATAAATTGATATCAATATGAAGAAGTATGTCATATGAGATAGCTCATGAAGCCTATGAATGCTTTAAAAATCTGACAATGTGGCATGGATAGTTGAATGTGTATTGGAAAGTAGACCAATGTTGGCCAACTCAAAAAATATGAAGATTGAGCTTGTATGAAAGCCACTTCAAGACTAAAAATTTTGGCTTATGTGGAAGCCAATTAAAATCTTTAAAGTTAAGACCTATATTAAATCCAAACCAAAATGTTGACAACCACCCATAGATGGAGTAAGGCACACAATTATTGAGAATGCCTAGGTAATATTGAACTTGAAAATTAAAAAAACAAGTGTGTTGTGCACATTACTTCCAATCACTGGTGTCTAAAACATGGATTATGGTCTGTAATTTATACTAACTACTGTATCTAAAACTATAAGTAGGAACCAGTCATGCTATGCATGATGCCCCCTATGTCTAGATTATCTAAGAAAATTATAATGAAATTGTTGATTCTAAATTGGTCTAAATGTGTAAATTTATAGTTGAACCTACCCTTTTGCCTACTTTTAAAAAATCTATATTTTTTATTATTTGGACTAAGATCACTAGAAATAGAAATTAGCATCATTGATGTTGTAGTCTAGCCTTGGCATTGTTGTCTTAGGCTGAAACTAATCACTATTTTAGAATCTTGACTATCTACCTAGTTTCTTTTGAGTGCTTTGATGATTGGTTATTATTCTGGTTATTCTAAAAATCAATTTTTTGATTGATAGGACCTATAATCTTTGTATAAAAACCCTTATTTATTGCCCCCACTTTTGAGGGTAGGAATAGGTACCTTGCAATGACTTCCCTTAGAAGAAGAATCCCTGAAAGTGTGTTATAGTATAAATATACATGATATAGCAATAATAATTGATAAGATATGTTAAGATATATCATGGTTTGAATTGAGATATTGTTAGATAAACATGGGTATGCCTAAATAAATATAAAAATGTAATAGAATGTGTAATGTACTTAAATTGAAACTAGAAATGTTAGTTATTAGTTTTTTAGTTTGTTAGTTGGAGTGATGGAGCATGATGTCCATCATGCAATCCAAGAAAATAGGAAAATACATGATATAGATCATGGCATTGCAATAATAAAATAAGAAATCAAGAAAATAAGCACATAAGGTAAGAAGCAAGAAACATACAAGGGTGACCAAGGGGACATGAAAATAAGGGACATGTGAACATGTCACTTAAATTTGAAAGCAATCATACAAGGCATGCTCAAATGCCACATATACATATAATTTAAACGAACAAGGTTATTATGAAAGCCACAATCACATAGATGAGAGAAAGAAAAAGATATTTGCAAATATCCTAAGGCACACATAATACATAAAAGAAAAGGACATTGGAAAATGTCCTAAGGTACATACAAAAGACAAGCAAGAGATAAAAAAATGTAATAACATCTAGCTACACAAGGCAAGGAAAGAAATCATGTAAAGACTAGAAGATATAATCACATCTAACTAATCAAAGCAAGAGCAAAAGTATGCAAGACATGTTAGTACATGTTATGTAAGTGGTAAGAAATACACAAGTGCTACATAATAATGAATGTTGATAAATTAATCTATGTAATCTAATAAAGTAAGTACATCAACATGATAAATGGTGTGTTGATGATGAAAATTGTAATGTTAATAAATCAACCCTTTCACCTATCATGAAGGTCATGTTGGAATCCTACTAATCTAATCATAGGGGTTTCAAAGGCTCAACTAAGATCCTAAAGATGCAAACGGTTTTTATTATAAGTTCTAGGAAAATAATTAATAATTTATTTAAGTAACCTATTCTATTATCACAATCAAAAATATGTTATAGAAATAAGAATTAGTTAAAATGGAAATATGTAATTTATTCTATCCAACAGAGAAAACCTATTAATTAGACAATCTCTTGAAGACTATAAATATGATTCTAAACTAAATATATGTACTCAAATGAAATCACAAGTTCATTATTTTGTAATGATTTATAGTTTAAGAAGAGAGGAAGAACTCAAGTAAGAAAATATCAAGTAAAACTGAAAACTAAAGAAAATAACATAAATCCAAAGATAAAATAGAATAAAAAATATAACATAAAATAATCTAAACTAAAAATGAAATAAACTAATATAAGAAAGTCTAAGAGAAGGGAGATCTAATAACATAAAAAAAATAAAACATGAATAAACTAAGATCTAAAACATTAAAATCTAGAAACTATTCCAATTATGAATAATTAAAATAACTCTAAAACTTATAAAATTAAATAGTAGCTAAGAAGTGACATAAAATATAGAAACCGGTCTACTCAAATAGATAAAATTAAAATAGGCTAAATATAATTTTTAAACTAATCTAAATTAAAAGGAAAGAAAATATAAACTAGACAAGAAAAAGATAAATATAAATCAAATGAAAATACAAAAGATAAAATAGATCTAAACTAAAGAACTAATCTAAACAACTATTCTTAGTCTAATAAAATTAAGTAAATAAAGCTCTTAAAAAGAGAAATTAAACTATTTATAACTGAAAATAAAATAAAACATATTTAATTAGGGGAAAGATATAGAAAAAAACTAAATAAATCTATTTATTAGAATTAGAGTTAATCAATTACAAAATATTTTTGAGTCTCAAAATGAGCATCATCTTAGCATAAAGAGAAAATTTAAATCAGAAAACCAATAATCTATCATTACAAAACTTGAAATGACAACTCTGTAATTGAATAGATCAATGAAGTGCCATAAAGAAATAGAATGATCATCATTTCTAGGTTGAATACTTGGATTTTTCACATAAGACTATAAATAGCAGTCATCAAAAGATATTATACTTATCAAACTTTAGATAATCATTAATAGATGACACATATAATTGGATTAACCTATGTTGTATAAGTGACTACTCAACCATAAGATAAAGTACCTTTGAGTCTATCTCCAAAAGCTATACTATCTTAGAAAAATTGCATAGAAAGAAGAGATAAATTATTTACATCAAAAAAATACTTTAGTCCTCAATACTTGTTGTGCTTATCTCTTCAAATGAATGCTTGATCTCCTTTTATATCCTCAATTTCAGTTATGAAATGAGTTATAACTAGCTTTAGTTACTTATTGGTTAATGTTAAATAATTGAGTTTTACCAAAGTTAATTAATTAACTAAAATAATAAGGATTAGTTAAGACTTAAAGTCTTAATTTGATCAAGATATTTAAGATAATAGACTGGGTACTAATGCTAATGGGTGGGGACCCATACTAAATAATATTATAGTACG
Organism: Torreya grandis; assembly: GCA_037957365.1. Lineage (NCBI taxonomy): Eukaryota > Viridiplantae > Streptophyta > Pinopsida > Cupressales > Taxaceae > Torreya > Torreya grandis. The sequence continues at coordinate 765,726 of JARHVA010003841.1, forward strand.
ATACATAATATTCATAAAATAATAAACAAAAAATTGTTAAATTCCACTTATGCTTAAACCATAATGTATTTAAATTAAAATTTATCATATATAACTATATCAAACTCCAAAATTACTGAGTATACCAAATCTACCAAAAAATATCAAATCATAAGTCTTAAGTATCAAACTAAAATATCTATCTTTGTATTAAAAAAAGTTTAACACTAAATAAAAATTATCCCTTGGATGACAAATAATCATTTAAATTAAATAATAATTTAATTACTTTTTTATCTTTCTCATTAAGATAAACATTACACATGATTTCAATAGCAGGAAAGGGCAATAATATAATCCCTATGTCAGATGTGTCATCATCAATTTCTAGTTTAATCCTCTTGATCACCTTGAATTCACTGAATGGTTCAAGTTTAGTTATTTTCATGGTGGAACTCTTTTCAATAGCATGATCTAGATCATCTATGGTTTTCTTTCTATTAATATACCCTTGGACCCTAAATTCAACCTTCCAAGCCCCAAAAGGGGCTCATTATGTGCTCTTTCCAAGATTAACCTTCTATATTTTCCACCAAGGTTTGTATTAAATAGGATAGGTGTGTCTAAAAGAGTGACCATTTTCCTAAGGTCTTTGTCATAGATTACTTCTTTTGTAAGCTATTTTTTAGGTTGGTTATTTAGGAACTGATTAGCAAGTAATGGTTCATCAACTAGTTCACCTCTAAAAATAGGGGGCTATAATTATAAGTAATGAGGATCATGTTCAAGATTATGCTCAAGGTGATGAGAAGAACATTATTGGGAGTGAGAATGGGATCTAAACCTTTGACCTCAAGAACCCCTATCACCTCTATAGTCTCTATTGATAGGAAAATTATTTAGAATATTCCAACAATCTAGGTCATATGCATCAAAATGAATAGACATTTTTGTGCTCCTAAAAAATATAGGTGTAAAACATCCAACACAATACCCAGCCCTATTAGAACCTCTATTATAACTTGACTGATTATCACCTTTATTATAATTCTATGTCCATCCTCCATCATCACTATTTTTAGCTAGTTGATCCCACCTAGACATACAGAGAAAAGTAAAATAAAAAATAAATGTCAAAATTTAAAACCCTAAGACCATGATTTCATTTGTACATGAATCTAAAAATAAACTACATCACCATACTACATTTGAATCATAACAATATTGGTTTTCATGATTCAAACATAAGAAAATATAATGCCAATTTCAAAGATTTTAACCATTTGATCACTCGTGAATACTTATTCACAATTAATTGTCATAGAATTTACAAATTGATCACATATTAAACTGATATAAACTATCCAATTTATGGATGAATATGCTTTATACCCCAACCACTTCTTGTTTTTGAAACTTAAAATAATTCATAAAACATATTCTTCATATATATATATATATATATATTTATATATATATATATATATATATATATATATATATATATATATATATATATATATATACACACTACCATCTTTGACTTATCACAACCCATTTACCAATTCACAATATACTAAAATTTCTCATACATTCTAAAACATTCTCATATTGAAAACTGACTTGAATCTCAAAGCACCATAGAATAATGAACTTAAACTTGCCAAAAACTTATGAATTAATTTATGATAATCATTTTTATGGACCTGAATCTTTATATAATTCATTCAAACTAATAACATCTCAAACTAAAACATTATCATCATATATAATTTTAAAAATAACTATATATTCTTATTTTATCTAAAAACCTTAAGTATTACAATAGTTTGAAACAAAACCATTACAATTTAACCATTCAAAAAAAAAAAAAAACGTAAATATGACAAGCAATTGACAAAAATTTAGCTTTCCAAACTACTTCAAAAACTATCGCTTACTATCTTATACTAAAATCATCAACTATTATCCAAATCAAAACCTAGAACAAAACAACTAAAGACTAAGAAGGAATTTCCATAGGAAACCTAAAATGATAACCTCAACCCTTTCAAATGGTTCTTGTATAGAGGTGTTCAAGCCCTTGAAAATTTACTGATGCTTTCCTCAGAATGACAACTAAAACCCAAATGCATGCTAGATTTTAAGATTTATACACATGTAGAGACAATTTTGACTGCACATCATCAAACTAAAAGCAATCACTACCAAAAAACAAACACAAAATACCCATGATAATAAACCTAGATTCAAACACATTAAATCACAAACTTATGTGAACATTGAACTTAACTATTTTATGTAAATACCTAGAGAGATATATTTCTCATTTTTATGAAAACTTAATGCTACGTAGACTTAATACTTTCACATATTGACATAGAATAATCCCTTTCAGATTCTTTTAAAACTTTCATATTCTATCACCCAAAAAACTAGATGTAAGACAAAATAATTATTCTCTTTATCCTTTAAAATTCCAAATTTCCATAGAAGAAATGAAACATAATCATACCTAGCCTCTTAAAAAAATTCACTCAGTTTCCTCTCTACAACTTGAATCTCATAATGCCAAAGCTTCACTTCCACCAAAAGCTTTCCAAATGATGCATCGAATGAATGAAAACCCAAATTTTATTTTCCACCTTCTGAGCCATAATAGTTTGAGTGGTGTGTTCACTTTCTATTGGCTCCTAATTATCAATTGTGTACTTAGCAATTTTCTAAACCATTTTGGTAAACTGACAAATTTAGCAATAGTTATTCTTCCAACTAACACCTTTGCTAAGTTTCATGGATCAAAGTGGTCGGTTAGTCATAAATGTCAACATACCACCAAATCCACTTTGATATCAAAACATCAAGATATGCTTCCAAGTATTAATGATTTTGCCAAATCAACCCAACTACAATCAATCAAAGCCTAGGTCGATGAGAATGTATCCACCATGCCACATTAGGGTATGAACTTATACACTTTGAAATCACCAAAAAACATAAGTCATATAATTAAAAAGATACCTTACAAGCATTGATTAGACAAAGCACAAGGCAGACTAAAGTCACATTGAAACATTATTATTGTGCATTAATATCATGACCATTTGCATCTTAAAATAAGAATATAATAAATAAAGTCTGTTATAGCTTGTTTCAAGATATTTATTCAAGGTAACATTCTAAAAATGAACCTAGAAATGATTTTGAAAATGGGTATCATGTTTTCCAAAGAACCTATATGTCATTAACTTCCAATTAACCAAAAACTTTTGCTCACATAAGTCAAGGATGATATTCATGCACTAAGAATTATGATCATCAGATTTGATTATATCTTGAATCTTGAACAACATAACTTGGAATGCCAATGGAGTGACTACGTATTTGGATAATCAATTAAATAAAAGTAACTTGAAATTTATATAAATGAGAGTGATAAAATCATTCAATAAAGAGGAGAATTTCAAACCACAAATATCTCAATCATAACATCATCATTTATTCTATCCCAAGAATCATGTGAAATAAAAATATGATTATAAATAACTGAAATGACCAAAGACTTATTTATGAATTAAACTACCAAACTAAATCATCCATTTTAAAACTAAATTTCAATACCTCTCACAAATAGATCATCAAGTGACTAAGAAAAGAGAAAAAAATATAAGTCAACTGAAACTATTAAGTAAGTTGAATCTGATCAAATCAATAATCATATATGCATATTTTATTCATTTATCCACCATGCTTTTTGGAACCACTAAAACATAAATAAAACCATCAATAAATCATTATTATTTCATAATATAATAGACATCTACAAATATCATCCATCAATAGGGTCCTCGACATAGTTTTAAGCTTTATGATAGAGTCATCTCTATGGTAGTAAGTATAAACATGAAAATTTAAGAGGGGTGTATAAAATAGGCATAACATTAGTGACCTTACTAGTTAATTTTGTGAAGCAAATTTGATTAGAAACAAATTTTCCTATAATATATAACACATATTTTGCCTATAATATATAACAAGGATATTACCTTGAGATTTTGATCCAATAAAATCATTTATCAAGTATCTAAGTGAAAACCCCTTAAATGATGAATTCATTAAGGGATGGAGGATTAAAATAGCATGGCATGAAGAAAGGGAAAATAAATAATAAGGAATTTTGAGATAGATGAACAAATAATTACAAATGCCTTAGGAAAAATATCTTAAAATAAAGTAACACATTTGCAACCATATATAAATCAATCATATTATGCATTTATTACAACATTGAATTTGTAAGAATATTTATAAAATGAATGATACAACATTTTCCATATATTCTTATTTCCTTCCTTCATAATGTGATCTTTCTCATCCCACAACCCTTCATTGATCAACAAAAAGCAAGGAACAAAAAGAAAAAAAAACAAGACAAAATAAAAACAAACAAACAAATGAAGACAGGAAATAAACCAAAAGAAAATAGAAAACAAAGCAAAGGAAAAAATAATCAAATAACTAATCATGAAATAACTTTAGATGATGATCATTTACTAAACAATGTAGCTAGTTGCCTTCAAGATCTTCAAGATAAAAAGCATTATTACCAATAACTGTGGTAATTCTATAAAGTCCAAGCCATAATGAATCAAATTTATGTTGTTTTCTGAGATCTTCATGAGCTTTATTCTAATATAACACTAAATCACCAACTCTAAACTTGTTATTAGAAATCTTTTTATCAAAAAAATTCTTCAAATTTTACTTAGCCATTTCTAATTTTGTAATGCAGTTGCTTTAGATTCATCAAGTGTTATCAAATCATATAACCTTTATTAAATTAAATTTGTATCTTCAATTGTATATTGTAAGGCAGTCCATGTTGAATAAATTTGAAGTTCTATAGGTAAAGTAGCTTCAAATCCATATACTAACATGAAAAGAGAATAACCTGTTGCTACATTAACAATAGTTCTATTAGCCCATAAGGCTTCAAAAATATTAAGATTCCAATTCCTTTTATTATCACAAACTAAATTTTGCATAATATAAATTAGATTTTTATTAGTGGACTCAACTTGTCCATTTCCTTGTGGATAATATTTTGATGAATGACTAAAAAAGGTAGAACATTTTCTTAAAAATTATATGAACTCATTTAAAACAAACTAAGGTCCATTATCAAAAATAATCTCATATGGGACTCCAAATCTAGAGAATATTTGATTTTCTAAAAATGAAATTACCTCACTTGTGATTGAACTTTTAAGAGCTTTAGTCTCAGGCCATTTAGTGAAATAATACATGGTTGTGAAAATGTATCTATGACCTATAGATGAAGGTGGGTGAATGTCTAAAATAAATTCAATGCCCCATTTAGTAAATTTGTTTTCAAGAATAATTGGATTTAAAGGCATTGTAGGTAATTTTTCCCTTCCAATAAAAAGCTGACAAGGAATACAAGAATAAAACAAATTTATAGGTATCTTGAAATAAAGTGGGCCAATAAAATGTAGCTCTTAAAATATTATAATATATTGTTTTTGTATCATAATATCCACCATATTTTCCTTCATGATAGCCCCTAAGAACTTTCTGAGTTTGATTATGAGTAAGACATCTTAATAAAATACCATCATGATTATGATAAAATAATAAGTTCTCTAGTAAACAAAAATTTAATAATTTTAATCATAAATAATGTCTTTATTTATTATATAACCTATTAAGACAAGATTGATTTTGTAAATAATAAAACATTCATGATACCAGTCATATTTAGCCAACAAATAATCGCACTCACTCATTTCATGTCCAAACTTAAAACATTCGACAAATTCAACGAAATTAATAGATTTAAAGTGTGTTTTTGCATTTAAGTTTTCATCAACTAAAAGAACTAAAACATTAATATTCAAGGTAAAATTTTTAGCTAAGTGTTTGGCTATTTCATTTCTTTTAATAATTTTTGAACTTTCAAATTCAAGGTCAAATTTTTGAATAAACAAAATCCACTTAGCAAGTCTTCCTTGAATATTTGGCTATTTTAAAAGATATGATAGAATAGGTACATTAGATCAAACAAGAACCTTATTTCCCATTAACAAATATATAAAATTAATTAAAAAAGAAACAAGTGAGAAAACAAATTTCTCAATGAGAGGGTATCTAGTTTCTATATCTTTTAAGACTTGGCTCATAAAACCAATAATTTTTTCCTCATTATTTTCAAATTATTGAGTAATTGTGTCTAATATAACCATTTCTATAGAATTAATTTAAAGGAAAAAAAGCTTTATTAAAATCAGGTTTGGTAAGGATAGGTGAACTTGCAATAGCATTCTTGATAGAACTAAAAGCTAAATCAACATTTTTATCCCAAATGTAAATTTTATCTTTCTTTAATAAAAACTGTAATGGGTTAGATTTATTAGTGAAATCAAAAGTAAATTTCCTAACAAAAATTATTTTATCAAAGAAAGATCTTAAACTCAACTAATATTTGGGAGGAGGTAATTCCTTTATTGCTTTAACATATTTAGGATCAATAGAAATACCTTCTTTAGAAATTACATGTCCTAATAATTTTCCTTTAGTTACGCCAATTTTTTTTAAAGGATTTAGAGAAATGCCAAACTATTTACATCTTCTAAATAATTCATGAAGAGGATCTAAATGTTTCTTTCTTTTCTTGTAATGAATAATGAGGTCATCAAAGTAAACTTAAATGACTATGCCTATTAAATCATCAAATGCAACATGCATAACCCTTTGAAAAGAGGCACCTGTATTCATTAAACTAAAAGGCATCTGATTATAATTAAAAGGGCCTATATGCATGGTGAAAGTATTTTTGCACCTATCATTAGGATTTACAAAGATTTAATTATAACCTAAAAAACCTTCTAATAAAGACATCATTTCAAATCCCACAACCTATTGTAAAATCTGATCTATACTAGGTAGAGTAAAGTTATCTTTTACACTTGCTTTATTTAAATCTCTAAAATCAACACAAAGTCTAATATCACCATTATTCATTTTTATAGGTACTAGATTAGCCACACATTCAATATATTTTATAGGAAATATGAAACCAACATCGATCATTTTATCCATCTCTTTTTTTATGCTGTCTTCTAACAAAAGGCTAATTCTTCATAGCTTCTACCTCGCAAGTTTTATACATGGATTAATTGGAATGTCATGTTTAATAATATATATAATAACCTCTAAGATCCTTATAATACAATGCAAATACATTAATAAAATCTTTAAATAATTTAATTACCTTAACCTTTTCATTTTCAAATAATTGAATCTCTATATAGACATATTTAGGATCATCTTTCATGCTTAAATTTATGGGAATGGTCTCACCAATAATCCTTATTGATGGCTCTTCATTTATAGTAATTTTTGGTTGGTCATTGGATTAAAAAATAGATTCTAAACTTACTAAACTAATAGGAAATTTGTTATTACTTAGCTATAAATAACATCCATAATTAAGTACATAATCATCATGATAAAAGTAATTTTCTTTGAGAAATGAATCTATATGCTCATCACAATTGAACACTAGCCAATTATCCTTTAAATCAGTAATCTTGAGATATAAATTTTTGATTAAGGGACAATAGATAGTGGGTTCAACTTCACTCAAAGTAGGATTATAAGCATAAATTGAAAGTTTATCTGCTCTTATATTAAATTCTCTAAGTATATGAGTGATATTGAAAGCTTCAAAAATTTTAGTTGATGCCCAAACATTCTGAGTGTAATGATGTAAATGGGTTTGACTGGTTTTATGTATTTTTTGAATGAATTTCACTATTAACTCTGAGTCTTTAAAAACTTCTAAATGTTTAACATTCAATTCTATAGCTTTTTCTAATCCCAAACATAATGCTTTAAATTCTATTATGTTATTAGTATTTTTATAAGAAAATTTGTAAGCATAGTAAAATATCTTACAAATAGGAGATATGAGACAAATACCAACACCACTACCTTGTTGAGAACAAGCTCCATCGAAGTAAAGAGACCATAAAATATTTCCTTTAAATATTTTTTCATGTTGGTTTTTTGGTTCATCAACATTCAATAACTCATAAGTTCCAATACCCATTTCTATGTAATAAATGTTATATGAAGAAGGATATTTAATTAGAGTTCTATAAAAATCTTCTATTAATAAATGTAATCTCATTATTAACTGGAACCTAAGTTATGTCATTACCAACAAACACCCTAGTATATTTTAACTAAACTCTTCCTAATAGCATTGCATAATTATTAAGAATGTCTAAGACCTAAATATTGGTCATATATCTAATATGATCATATTTCACAATTTTGATGGCTATATCATGAAACTTATAACAAATTTTGGTTTATCTAGCATTAAAACCAATCAGTTTTTTGCTATCTACTTCATAAGAAATACCCAATTGGTCAGCAATACATTTAGGCATGATATTCATTGAGATACCGATATCCAAAATACAATTATGAACTATTTTATTTCCAATATTAACTATGACATAGAAAGGAGGTATATAATCATTGGGGGGGTTCAAAATATTGAGTATAGATATGTTTAAAATTATTTTCCTCTTGTAGACTTACATCAGCTCTTGGATTTTTAATTTCTTCATTAATCTTATCTAATTATCCAAGAAGACTAGCAACTTGTACAAATAATCAATTATGTTATAAGTCTTAGCATCTATTTGTCTAAAATTATTAGATTTATAATGTTGATACTATGTGTTATTATATCTAGTTGCAAATAAAATGGTTTGATCATTTTTATCATTATCATTTTTAGTTATTTTACCTTTATCATCTAAATGAGGTTTATCATTTATTGGTCTATTATTCTTAATAACTTCATAATCCTTATTCCTAGTATTTATAACATATACATTTTCATTTCTCAAAGAATCATCAAGATTATTTACATTATATGTTGAATTTTTAGTTATCTTATCTTTTCCATGTAAAAAAAACATTTTAAACTTAATAACAACTTGACATTTTTCAACTTTATGATCAAGCTCACATACATTACAATAATAAGTGGTATTATCATCTTTTAATTTTTTAGGTGAAGAAGAGAGTTTATCATTGAGATGTCTCTTAACAATGACCAAATCATTACCTAAACTTTGAATTGATTTTAATATTTTGGGATTATCTAAATTTAAACTTATGGTAGATCTATATTTAAAACCTACATATTTAAGACTGTTTTCATAATCACTACAATATTCCATGGTTTGAAAGTATTCAACTATATCTTTATCTTCTAATTTTATTTCATATTTTAAGGGTTAAAAATTACAAAAATAAATTTTAGATAGTTTTCTATAAGGTCTAAGATCACCTAGAATTTTTTGACGTAATTGGGTGAATCTAGAGACAAAAAGATACACGGTTTCACTTAGATCTAGAAAAAATTTGAAATATCATTAATTAAATAAAAATCCTCCATGTATTTACCAAAATACAACTCTAACCATTCCTCTAGATCTTTCCAACTATCAATCACTCTTGTAGGTAGACTAATAAATGCTTGATAAGCTTTTCCTTCTAACATTTATTCAAAAAACTTTAAATAAATATTTTCATTAATTATTCCAAGAGTGGTATAAACTAATTTAAATTCTAATAAGTGATATTCCTAAGATTCTTCAACATCACCATCAAATTTTTGTAGGTTTAATCATTTAAGAGAATGTAGCTTACCTAAACAGTTTTTGATATTGATAGGATTTGTAGAAATCCAAGGTGTTATAGCTATCCGATGTTATTGTAAAAATATTATTCATCTTCACCCTCTATGAATTTTTCTATTTCTCTATTATTAGTTTTTATTTTTGATGTAAACCCTCTAATCTTCATTCTTGTATTAACTATTCTCCCTCTGGTTGATTTTCATCCAACTAATTTCTAGCTACTGGATTCCTTACAATCCAATTCACCATTATAAATTTTAGAATATTTTATCTAAAAGGAGTGATTATTTGTACCTAATTTTTTTGACTTAAAATATTGATTTGATAAAGTATTTTTAACAAGCTCAATAAGAAAGAAAATGAATTCTAGGATTAGGATTAACAGCTAAAACTCTTGCTCTATCTTATTTAAATGTTTTATTTAAATTAATCATATCTTGTTGAGTTTAGCATGTCAAATTATAATACCAATCGATTTGAAACTCAGTAGTTTCTAATTCTTCATTAATAACTTCAATAACTTGAGGAAGATCTTTACGATGATTATACCATGTAAAACATGTAAAATTTAAAACAATATTACCCTGATCTTATTCTATGTTAAAATAAGGTTGAATAATAGGAAGTTGTTAACCTCTAAGAACCATTAGCAAATAAAACTGATTTTAAATGAGTTATTCCCCAATGGGGTCACCAAATTTGTTGACGATGAAACTTGTAACATCAATGAATTAACCCTTTTGCCTATCACAAAGGTCAAGTTGGAATCATACCAGTCTAATAGTAGGGGTTATAAAGTATCAAATAATATTCTAAAGATGTTAGGGGGTTTTATTATAAGTTTTGAGAAAAAAAATCAATAAGTTAATTAATTAATTAATTCCATTATCACAATCAAAATTATGTTATAGAAATAAGAATCACTTAAAATGTAAATATGTAATCTATTCTATCCAACAGAGAAAACCTATTAATTAGACAATCTCTTGAAGAATAGAAATCTGATATATATATATATATATATATATATATATATATATATATATATATATATATATATATATCTGTGTGTGTGTGTGTGTATATATATGTATGTATATATGTATATATATGTATATATGTATATATATGTATATATATATGTGTGTGTATATATATATATATATATATATACACTTAATTATTTTTCAATGGTTTAGAGATTAATTAGAGAGGAAGAACTCAAGTAAGAAAATATCAATCAAAACTAACAACTAAAGAAAAGAAGATAAATCAAAAGATAAAAGGGAATAAAAATAATAATGGAAAATAATCTGAACTAAAAATGAAAGAAACTAATATAAGAAAGTCTGAGAGAAGGAATAACTAATAAAAAAAATGAAATAAAACATGAACAAACTAAGATCTAAAACATTAAAATCTATAACTATTCCAATGATGAATAATTAAAATAAATCTAAAACTTATAAAATTAAATAGTAGCTAAGCAATGACCTAAAATATAGAAACTAGTCTACTCGAAAAGAGAAAACTAAAACAAACTAAAGATAATTTTAAAACTAATCTAAACTAAAATGAAAGTAAACTATAAAATAGACAAGAAAAAGATAAATATAAATCAAATGACAATACAAAAGATAGAATAGATCTAAACTAAATAACTAATCAAAACAACTATTCTTAGTCTAATAAATTAAAGTAAATAAAGCTCTTAGGAAGACAACTTAAACTATTTAGAACTGAAAATAAAATAAAATGTATTTAATTAGAGAAAAGATTTAGAAGAAATCTAAAAAAATCTATTTATCAGAATTAGAGTTAATCATTTACAAAAGAGTTGTGAGTCTCAAAATGAGAGTCATCTTAGCATAGAGAGCCAATTTTAATGAGAAAACCAACAATATTTCATTACAAAACTTGAAATGATAACTTTCCAATTGAATAGATCAATGAAGTGTTGCAAAGAATCAAAACGATCATTATTTTTAGGTTGAATACTTGTATTATATGCATAAAACTATAAATAACAATCATTAAAAGATATTAGACTTAATAAACTTTAGATAATTAGTAATAGATGACAAATATAATTAGATATATCTATGTTACATAAATGATTAATCAACCATCAGATAAAGTACCATTGAGTCTATCTAAAAATTTTGTACTATCTCAGAGAAATTACATAGAAAGAAGAGATACATGATTGATTTCAAAAAAATACTTCAGTCCTTGCTATCTATTATGTTTGTCTCATGAAATTAATGCTTGATCTCTTTTCATATCCTTAACTTCAGTTATGAAATGCGTTATAACTAACTTTAGTCAGTTATTTCTTAATGTTAACTAATTGACTTTTAAAAAACTCAATTAATTAACTAAACTAATAAAAAAAATAGTTAAGACTTAAAGTCTTAATTTGATCATGATATTTAAGATAATAGACTAGGTAATAGTACTAATATGTGGAGACCCACGCTAATTAATAATATAGTAGGATACATAATAATCATTAAATAATAAATAAAAAATTGATAGATTCCACTTATGATTAAACTATAATGTATTTAAATTAAACATCAACATATATAACTATATCAAACTCCAAAATTATTGACTATACCACATCTGTCAAAAATTATCAAATCTGAAGTATCAAGTATCAAACTAAAATATCTATCTTTGTATGAAAAAAAGTTCAACACTAAATAAAAATTATCACTTGGATGACCAATAATCTTCTAAATTAGATACTACTTTAATTACTTATTCTTATTTCTCATCAAGATAAACATTATACTCCATTTTAGTAGCAGGAGAGGGCATCAATCTGGTCCCTGTGTTAGATTTATCATCATAAATTTCTAGCTTAATCCTCTTGATCATCCTAACATCACTAGATGGTTCAAGTTTAGTTATTTTCATGGTAGAACTCTTTTTATTAACATGATCTAGAACATCTATGTTTTTATTTCTATTAATGTACCCTTGGCCCCCCAAATTCAACCTTCTAGGCCCTAAAAGGGGCTCACTATGTGCTCATGCTAAGCTTAACCTTTTACATTTTCCATGAAGGTTTATAGTAGATGAGATAGGTGTGTCTAAAAGAGTGACCATTTTCTCAAGGTCTTTGGCATAGATTGCTTCTTTTTCAAGATAGTTTTTAGGCTAATTATTAGGGAATTGATTAGCTAGTAGTGGTTCATCAATTGGTTCACCTCTAAAAATAAGGGGTTGCAGTTGTAGGTAATGAGGATCATATTCTAGATTATGCTCAAGGTGATGAGAAGAACTAATTTGGCAGTGAGAATAGGCTCTAAACCTTTAAACCCAAAAACCCCTATGACCTCTATAGCCTCTATGGATAAGAAAATTATTCAAAATATTCCAAAAACTTGGGTCATAAGGATCAAAATGAATAGAAATTATTATGCCCCTAGGAAATATATGTCCAAAATGTCTATCATAGAACCCAACCCTATTAAAACCTCTATTATAACTTGATTGATTACCACCTCTACTAGAATTCTTTCCCCATCCTCCATCATTACTATTTTTAGCTAGATGATCCCACCTAGACATACTGAGAAAAGTAAAATCTAAAATAAATGTCAAAATTTAAAACCCTAAGACCATGATTTCATTTGTACATGAATTTTAAAATAAACTACATCATTGTACTACATCTGAATAATAATAATATTGGTTTTCATGATTCAAACATAAGAAAATCTAATGCTAATTTCAAAGATTTTAACCATTCAAGCACTCATGAATACTTATTCACAATCAACTATAATAGAATTTAGAAACTGATCACATATTAAATTTATATAAACTATCCATTTTATGGAGGAATATGTTTTATACCCTAACTACTTTTTAAAAAATAAAATAATTCATAAAACATATTCTGTGCATTTTAAGAAAAATAAATATTTTCCTATCTTTGACTTATTAGAGCCCATTTACCAATTCAAAATATACTATAATTTCTAATACATTCTAAAACATTCTCATATTGAAAACTGACTTGAATCTTGAATCACCACAAAATGAAGAACTTAAAATTGCCAAAAACTTTTAAATTAATTCATGATAATCATTTGTATGGACCTGAATCTTTATATAATTCATGCAAACAAAAAACATCTCAAACTAAAACATTATCATCATCTACAATTTTTTTAAAAAAAATTATATATTGTTATATTCCTATTTTATCTAAAAATTCTAAGTTTTCAATAGTTTGGAATAAAACCCTTGTAAATTAACTATTAAAAGAAAACAAAACCCTTAAATATGAAAACTAACTGACAAAAATTTAGCTTTTTGAAATACTACAAAAATGGTCACTTACTATCTCATATTGAAATCATCAACTTTCATCCAAATCAAAACCTAGAAGAAAACAACTAAAGACTGAAAAGAATTTTCCATAGGAAACGTAAAATCATAACCTCAACCTTTTCAAATGGGTCTTGTACAAAGGTGTTCAAGCCCTTGAAAATATACTGATACTTTCCTTAGAATAATAACAAAAACCCAATCACATGATATATTTTTATATTTATACACATGAAGAGACTATTTCAACTACACAAAATCATTATACTAAAAGTAATCACTACTAAAAAACAAAAACAAAATACCCATGCCAAGAAACTTGGCTTTAAACTCAATAAATAAAAAAATTATGTGATCTCTGGACATAAATATTCTATGCAATTACCTAAAGAGAAATATTTTTCATTTTTATGAAAAATTAATGCTACACAGACTCAATGCTTTCACATACTCACATGCAAAAATCCATTTCAATTTTTTTTAAACTTTCATAGTCTATCACCCAAAAAAACTAGACTCAAAACCAAATAATGATTCCATTTATCCTTTAAATTTTGAAATTTCCACAAAAGAAATGAAACATAATCATACCTAGCCTCCTATAAAATTTTCACTCAGCTTCATCTTTGCAACTCGAATCTCAACGCACCAGATCTTCACTTCTACTAGAAGCTTGCCAAATGATGCAATAAATGAAAAAACAACTTTTATTTTCCACCCTTTGATCTATAACTATTTGAGTGACATACTAATTTTATGTTGGCTCATAATTACTAATTGTGTACATAGAAAATTTATAAACCATTTGGTAGACTAACAAATTTAGTAACAATTATTCTTCCTACTAACACCCTTAGTAAGTTCTATGTTTTGAGGTGATTGGTTAGTCATAAATACCAACATATCACCAAATCCACTTTGATCTTGAAACATCAAGATATGCTTCCAAGTGTTAATGATTTTGACAAATCAATCCAACTATAATTGATTAAAGTCTAGCTAGATGACAATGTATCCACCATGCCACATTAGGGCATGAACTTATACACTTTGAAATCACCAAAAAACATAAGTCATACGACCAAAAAGAAACCTTAGAAGCATTCCTTAGACCAAGCTCAAGGCATGATAAAGTCACATTGAAGCCTTATTATTGTGCAATAATATCATGACCCTTTGCATCTTAAAATAAGAATGTAATAAGCAAAGTCCCTTATAGCTTGTTTTAAGAGATTTATTCAAGGTAACATTTTGAAAATGAACCTAAAAATGATTTGGAAATTAGGTATCATGTTTTCCAAAGAACCTATATGTCATTAACTTCTCATCAACTAAAAAAAATTGTTCACATAAGTAAAGGATGATATTCATGCACTCAGAATTATGATCATCAGATTTATTTATTTATTGAATCTTGAACTACTTAATTTGGAATGCTAATGGAGTGACTCTATATCTAGATAATCAAGTAAAGAAAAATAACTTGAAAGTTGTACAAAGGAGAGAGATAGAAACATTCAATCAAGAGGAAAATTTCAAACCACAAATATCCCAATCATAACATAATCATTTGTTTTTTTCCCAAGAATCATTTGAACTAAAAACAAATTTATAAATCACTAAAATAACCAAAGATTTATTGATCAACTAAACTGCAAAATTGAATCATCCATTGTAAAACTGAATTATAATACCTCTCACAAATAGATCATCAAGTGACTAAAAACTGAGAACAAAAATATAAGTCCACTAAGACTATCAAGTAAGTTGAATTTGATCAGATTAATAATCATATATGTATATTTTATTCATTTATACACCATGTTTTTTGAACCACTAAAACATAAATAAAAACCCCAACAAATAATTATGATTTCATAATAAATTATGCATCTACAAATATCATAAATCAATAGGGTCCTCGACATAGTTTAGGCTTTATGATAGAGTCATCACTATGGTAGTAAGCATAAACTTGAAAATTTAGGAGGGGTGTAAAAAATAGGCATAATAGAGTGTGTAGTGTAAAATGACATAACCTAGATGGTGTACTCATATAGAAAATGCCCCTATGGGGTAGGTGTATTTATAAGTGTCTAGAATGTTATAATAGTATGCCCCCATAATGGGTAGAGTGAAGCAATCAATTAGATAGAAGTCATTGCACACACTTAAAGAATATCAAGTGAGGCATGGTAATGTAGATAAATTGACAAATAATAGCATAGAATAACAAATGTAAGTCTAAAATACTAGTAGTGATGTAAAGCATGGATGATGCATATAATTAAAGTGTTTTTGTTTTTTTTGACATATTTGGATGTTTTTGGAATTTTGAAATGGTATATTATTTTTGTATTTTAAAATATTCAAACTATGTACAATAAAGCGTAAGAAAATATGTACAGGTAAGTTTGTAAGGAATGATACAAACTAATGATTGTCATGGGAGACTCCCTATCATGGTGTCATGCATCATGATGGCTCCTTTAATACCAATCATAGTGGGTTGCTACATGAAATAGGTCCTATAAAACATGCTCATAGTGAATATTTCTCTAAAGTGGTACTCTATGATGTGTATGACTGAGAAATAAATCTATATAGAGATAAAACCTATGCTGGTGGCTCATTTAATACCAATATTAGTGGCTTGATACTTGAAATAGGTCCTAGAAAACTTGACCGTAGTGAATATTTCTCTAAAGTAGTAGTTTGTGATGTGTATGTGTATAGAACTTCACTATATAAGCCATAAACTATATTATTGTATGTATGTTGAGCTCACTGTACTGGTATCCAAATATGCTGAGTAGGTGGGATAAGATATTTCCTATGAGGCTCTATCCAATAAACCACATTACTCTCATGATGAGTAATTGATTATTCTTATGAAAGAATGTCTTGGGAGGACTCAGTCAGGGAGGAATGAGGTTTATAGTTACATGATGGAGGAGATATCAGTGCCCTTATATGAATGTTATGATGCCATTATCAATATGTCTATTAATGCAATCCTTGAGTCTATAAAAATCATTTTTTGTGTGTCCATGGATATGATGGTAGTTGTAAAAGGGTTGATGTGGCTACCCATGTAGGAGATGTGGATCTCACCAATGAGTAGAAATCAATGTGATTAACCTCCTATCTATTAGTGTTGATAATATAACATATGGGATACCCCACTCTCAATCAAAGTGTAATGATGCCCTGATACTATTATCTATAGTTTTTATTATAGGTTATGACTTGGAAACTATCTCTCTACTCTTAACTAGTTGCTTTTTTGGTTGTGATTTTTGGTTTTTATATGTAAAAATGCTTGCAACCAATTGACTAGGTGAAGGTACATAGACATGACTAGAACTATGGTGCCCTTGAGGATTCTAAATTGTGATATAATTTTCTAATGTTTTTATCTTTTCATGTAATAGTTGATTGTACATTTGTAAATCTAAAATTAACTTGCTCATACTAGTGATTTGATCCCTTAGAGTCTCACAAGTGAAAACCCTAGTTACTTTCAATTGAACATGTAAGAACATATGTTGAGGATGGTTTCAAAAAGCTATAGTCTTAGTGTATGTATTAGGAATAATAGTATGGGCTATCTCACCTTTTGATGGGGTGATATCATGGATCTGGTTAGAGGGAAATTAGTTATCACCCTCTTGGGGAGAGGACAAAGGATTTCTTTCCTCTACATAATATATGGCATTGAAACAAAAATAGTCAAGGAGATATATACATCTAGTTAGAAACCATGTATATGGAATGAAATGCATGAAATTAGAGTTACAAGTTGTATAGATGTATATTTATAAAAACCATTCCACATGAGAGATAAAAAACAAGGGATAGAGGTCATGGATTTGTACAAGAATGCATAAATATTTTTTACATGAAGTATGACATTTTTAATTTGTTTATCATGATAATCTTGAAACTTTTTCCATATGAGAGGTAGAAATAAAAGGCTTGAGAGCATGCATTTGTGTAAGAATGCATAAATATATTTGACATGAATTATGACATTTTAATGTGTTTATCATGATAAGCTTGAAAATTATAACATATGAGAGAGTATGCAAAAGAAATATTGAAATCTTGTGCAATTTTAGTAATAAATTTTATAATATCATCCCATATAGTGAAACATAAATATGAAATTCAAAGGATGAATCTTTATACTAACATATGATAAACTTCATCATTCATATACATGATAAGGACAATTATGGTTTTCTTATTATTTGGAAGAAATGTAAGAAAAGTTTGTAAATAAATGAGCATCATTTTTGCAATATGATTATGGATGTAAGTGATACTGTAGACACCAAAATCATGTCTACTCCATGGTCATCCTCCCCTTCTCTCCCCCTTGGTCCTCTTAACCACTCCTAACCTATGTCTTATTTTTGAAATAATTATCTTATTTTAAATTAATAATTCTCTCTCCCTTGCCACCTCACCACCCTAGGATGCCCTTCTTTGGATTCCCTTCATCCCCCCATGACCCATTTATGACCTATTCCTCATCCTCACACCCATTTAACCCCTCTCGACCGTTTCTTACCCTACCACTTAAACTCGACAGTTGGGAAAATGGACGAAAGTCTATTTTTAGCCTTTTTTCTGCCTTCCATCTACCGACATCGGTCAACTATCGACTGACGTTGGCGGTATAGCTGGCGTCAGTTTCTTTCATAACAGTTATCTGCATCCGTTATCCTCCTTGGCCCCTATTCTTCATCTGACTCTTGAATCTGGCAATCTGATCAATCAATCTGCCAACCTTCAGACCTCTCTCTCTCTCTCAGGCACACATCAAGCTCCACCAGCAACAGGTCTTTTGCACTACCAAGCATAAACAACAAGGACATCAAGCACAACCAGTTTGCAACATCCATTCTCCAGTAGGTATGAGGTAAGTATCTCTACTATTTTCATTTCAGTATTTTCTTTTAATTCATCTGTCATTCTGCCTACTGCCCATTTTTAACCTCTCCTACCCAGACCCCTTCCAGACTTGCTCTTCCTGGAGATGCTGAAAGGCCTCCTCTACCCCTTTGTTCCTTTTTGACATTTTGTCCATTATCCCAGACCTTTGCACAAACTCTCAGACCCTTAACCAGACCCAAAATCCTTCTCAGACCCATCCATAGACCATAAATCCATCCAAACTTGCCCAGACCTCGTCCAAGGACTACTACCTCGACTGACGCTAGCCGCAGAGACCACTGCCCCCACCGACGTCAGCAGATGACCAATGTCGGTAGACCTTTACCAACCGATGCCGATAGGACCACCGATGCTGGCAACTGTGACCAGGCTGATAACAGCATTCAGGTAAGCATTTGCTTCCATTTCCTTTTCAGTTTTTAATCATTTTAGTCTTTTATCAAACATTATTTTTATCAGTTATTGGGTTGACATCCCTCAAGGAAGTCTTCATACTTCTGGGATCAGGATTTTTCTTGGCAGCCCACCATATCCTCGTCTAATGCCTTTTCATGTTTTAGTCTCTTCCTTTTCAGGTGTCATCCTCCACAACCAAAGAGGAGTTCTCACAACATCTGGATTATGGTGCGCATAGCTTCATCCAAGTATATACAAGCCTTAGACCATTTCTTCTAGTTTCTTATTCTCTCTTTGAATGTGAAAGTGAAAATCATATAGAAACAGATACCTCGAGAAGAAAAATAGGTGCTAGTATATGCAAATAGGGTTTTCTCATAAATATTTTTACAAATACTATGAATTTTTTTAAATTGAAATTGAAAATTTGAGCATTTAAATCTATATTTTTATTTATATATGTAAGAAAAAAATTATAAAATTACTGGATTAATGCTGGAAAATTACTGGGACCTAGTGTATGCAACTAGGGTTTACATTTTTTTTAAAACTTTACTAATAAATTTTTAAATTTGAAATTAACTTTTGATCTAAATATTCAAGTAAAAATTTAGAAATTTATAGGAAAAACCAATAGAAATTTTACCATAGGGCTTCGAGGGTTTTTATGCACAATTTGAATTAAGTTAGGTTCACCAAATGATTTATTATATTTTTGGAAATTAGTGTTTAATTCCTAAAAAATAAAAGGGTATGAGTAAGATAAAATCAATAAATAAGCTACTAATTTTTGAAATTTATTTGTGATTAAAGCTTTTCTAAAAATGGTAATGAGAGAGAAAATTAAACTTATCTTGTTTTGTATTGATCTGACTGAGACAAGGTCTGATACTCACTGTACAGCCCTGGGACATTATCACAAATAGGATTCTAGATTTCATTTTTTGATTGGACATGAGTAGTGAAAGTGGTCTAGTGTGGGACTAGAACTATTATCCTTATTTTTTGTTTTTGTCCTGAGGAGATAAGATTTTTGGGTTTTGTTCAGTATGTATGTGTGAAACTATCTCTAAATTTTTGAAGCTTTGTTTTTAGTGGTGCTCCCTATAGAGATTATTTTCTCTATTTATATTCCTTTAATGCACTTAAACAAAACTTTGACAACTAGGGAAAGGGGTTTAGTGTGTGTAAGATGCAATAGATGTGTTTCTCATTTATGTGTGGAGATGCTACCTACATACCAATACTCTGAGGAGGGATCAAGCCATTTGTAGTTCTCCCTTTAAGGGTGTTTGGTGAAATAGTGTATGAAAATAAATAAAATTCTAAAACTAGGTGTGCTTAATATGGATAGGGACTATTGTAATGACTTGGATTGGATTCAAAGTGTATAGGTTGGCTATATGTAGAGAATAGGGAATATTTCTTGAGTGTTCTTGCTTTTAGTCATGCTTTCTTGAATGATATTTTCCAACCCTTTCCAAATGATATTTGAATTAGATTTTATATGGATATATTGGTCATGGGTTAGATTAAATTAGATTAGGTCAACATAATAAATAAGAGGAATTGGGGAAAAATGGTAATCTAGGCTCAAATTATGATTGGACTTGACAACTAGAAATGGGACACCCTAGGGTCCATCTCTATAGTCTATCTTTAGTGATATTGTTATGAGTAGATGGGACCTAAGGGGATGGATTAGGCATGAAAATGAGGTCCAAGATTAGCTAGGATCAATTATATAAGGCCACATATGATTGACAATTAGTGAAAATAATTTTGATAGGGTCATGAGAGCAAGCAAGAGGGACCTAAGGATTGGGTGTCATTAGCCATACTCAAGTTACCAATTTTTGCATTTTATATGACTATAATGACTAGCCATATTAGATCACCAACTTTAAACACCTTAGATATAAAAAGCATCTAGAAATATTCATGATCAACAACTACAAGTCTTACACTCTTATCTTCATCCACTTATCAACTTTGACTTGGTCTACTTTGTCTTCTAAAATAAATTTCCAAAAGACAATAACTTTTATGTAGGTTATTCTCACTCACCAGAGAAACCAATTAAATTGGGAGATGTTTGGGAGAGTTAAATTAAACCTCAAATCACTTTTATAACCTTTTCGAATAGTTTGGATCTTTTTAGAATAATATATTTAACATCAGGTTATAGTTAAGGTTTTATGAGGGTTTAGACTAACTTCTAGTCTTAACTATCACTCATAAAACTTATATCTTGTTCCCAAAAACTAATTATTATGAATTTGAGATAAAACCCTTTCTCATCTATAATGAAAATCTTAGGATCTCATGTAGATGTTGTATATACCAATGATCATTGATAAAATCTTATTGGGTTGAGAACTCTTCATTATGTGCATTCGAGATACCTTAAAATAATTTTTCAAGCCTTTTCTTACAAACCAAGCCCTAAAAATTCTTCAACATACTTAAAAAGCTTAAATCACCTCTTTAATTTTTATCTAATTAATCATGTCATGAAACTTGATCATGTTACCTCATTTGGCCACCGCTTCTCTTCTAGATTTCTAAACCTTGACCTATAAGTCTTATTAGGCCTTAAATCTAACCTTTTAGCCACTCTATAATCTTCACCTTAGAACTCACTTATGTTCCAATGCCTCCTATGTATTCTCAATCAACCTCATACACTCACTATTATTTTGAGCTTTAACAAAAGTTATTCATATCTACTTATGGATATCTATATATTAAAGTAACATACTCATAAATGTGCTCATAGATCTTCATACCTGACCTTTTACTCATTTTATAGGCCTTCAAAACGTCATGTATAGTCTCAATAAATCTTTTTGATGCTCAAATACTATCAATTATTCTTTAGAGCATTCACTTCATAGCATTCTTATCTTCATGGCTCATTTAAAGCATCTTCAGAACTACTTATATAGCTCTTCAAATCATACCATTTCTTCTTTAGATCTCATTTATTTCATCTTACCACCTTCAAATACCATCTCACAAGGTATAGACAAAGCATTTTGATAAGAAAATTTGACATCAAATGATATTAGATTGACATTAATAAAAGAACCATGCTTCTTCATAAGAACCATTGATATCAACGGAAACATTAAATATCAAATCTCAATACTCAATGGCAATGCTCAACAAACTCTCCCTTAATCAATGACAATGTTGAATAATCTCCCCCTTTGTCATTGATGGAAAACACACTCAAACAAACTTTTCAACCAGTTCTTGATCGTAATAATATATTAGACCTAGTTCTTGCCTTTTCTCTCTCCCTTTCTGATCTTTCCCTTTCTCTCATATTTTTTGATCTTTTCCCCATTTGATGTTAATGAAAAATCACTATCTCAGACATCTTATTCTTGTCAAACATATATGACTTCATCACAACTTATGCACTTTTTTCCTACTCTTAGAGCTAAATAACCTCCTTATTAACTCCCCCTAAAACTTAACTTTCTTAGTGACTGATAAGCATAGGAATCACACCCAATTCCTATCTCAAATATCCAAAAGTAGCCTTTGAAAGTGGTTTTTTTATAATGTCTACAATATGATCATGTGTATAAACATATTCAAGCTTAACACTTTATTCACTTACCTTCTCTCATATAAAATGATATCTAATGGGAATGTGTTTGGGTTTTGAGTTCATGATAGGGTTCTTTGAGACACTTATAACACTTGTATTTTCATATTAGATAGGGCTTGGACCATCATACTCTACCTTATATTATTTTAGGGTCTATCTCATCTATAAGACCTATGTGTAACATGAATCTACTACAACATAATCAACCTCACAAGTGGATAAAGTTACTAATGATTGCTTCTTGATCATTTATGAAACTAGACATTCTTCTACAAAAAACTCTCCTCCAATGGTACTCTTCCTATCATCTATACTTCATTCCCAATCTACATCTATGTGGGTAGTCAAATTTACCTCTTTACTTTTTGGATTCCATAATCCATACTCCATAGTCCCTTAATGATACCTAAGTATCCTTTTGACAACTTTTATATGACTCTCCTTTGGAACTACTTGAAATATTCCCACAAGACCTATTACTTTCTTGATGTCAAGTCTAGAGGTAGTGGTATACAACATATTTCCAATCATTGACCTATATGATGTTTGATTGACTTTTGGAGACTCAACAACTTTTCTCAACTTACATCATGTGGCCATTGGTGTTATAACCACATTAAATTCTTCCATATCAAACATTATCAACATTTCTCTTACATACTTGGATTGAGAGATAAATATACCTTTTTCATATTTAGTGATCTTCAACCCAAGAAAAAATGTTAGTTATCCTAGCATAAACATCTCAAATGATTTCTTCATCAATTCTACAAAATCATGTGTCATGGTTTAATTATTTCCACCAAACATGATGTCATCCACATAAAAAAATAATATCATTTGATGGTCATCTTCTATCTTGATATATAAATTACTATCTGCAACTCCTCTTTTGAATCCTTGATCTAGCAGATACTTGTCAAGCCTAACATACCAAGATCTAAGAGCTTGATTTAGACCATAGAGAGACTTTTTCAATCTACAAACATAGTCCTTGTTATCTATTAGACAAAACCCTTCAAGTTGGTCAATGTACACTTAATTTTATCTATTTCCATTCAAAAACATAGATTTACCATTTATCTAGTATAATTTGAATACTCTGAATCCTACATAAGCTAAAAGAACTTAGTTACCTCCAATCTAGATACTAGTGTAAAGGTTTCCTCAAAGTCTACCCCTCTAGTCTACGCATATCCCTTTCATACCAATTTAGCCTTGTTTCTAGTGAATTGTCTATTTTTATTCAACTTAATTCTAAACACCCATTTTATGCTAATAACATTTTTGTCTTTAGGTCTAGGAACTAGTTTCCAGGTTTTGTTCTTCTCTATTTGATCTAACTCCTCATTCATAACATCTAAAAATTGTCTTTACTTAATTTTATAATATTTTTATGTTTAATATTGGATAATAAATCAATATTTTCTTTATCTAGATTACTTACCAATCTTCTACTTGTTTCCATACCTACATCATTTTTTCTAATAATTTAAGATTTAGGATCATCTCTTTGAATCTATCTTAAAGGTCATTTTGAGTCTTGTATTTATTTAGCTTCTTCTTCCTCCTCATCAACCTCTATACTCTCCTCATCATTCTTGAATTCCAAATTATCTAAAGTATTCTTTGACTGTGAGTGAGATATTTGTGTCTAATCAAGCTTTACATTTGTAATTTCACTATCTTTTTTAGTCTCTTATTGTAACATATATAGGCTGAGATCATTGATGAGTAACCTAATAATATGCCTTCATCAGATCTAGAATCAAATGTACCCAAGTTTTCATCATTTTTTTTGATGAAACATTTGATCTCATAAAATCTAAAGTGTTATACATTTATAATTCTATCCTTCCATATTTCATATGATTTTTTACCATATATCCTTCGTTGTCCTCTATTCAAAACACAAAAAATAGTGTTAACTACCTCTCCAATATCCAAAAGATAATATAGACTCATTAAACATAGTTCTATCCATTTCTTGAACTATTTTATTCTTCCTTTCAACTACACCATTCTATTGTCTTGGTTGATAAGAATTGTATTCTTATGCCATGATCCTCATAAAATTCATAAAACTCATTGGACCAAAACTCTCCTCCTCTATCAAATCTTAAGCACTTGATTTTCCAAATTTTCTAATTCTCAATAAGGGCTTTGAATGTCTTGAACTTGTCAAGATGTTCTAATTTCTCTTCCAAAAAATCAACCCAAGTCATTCTTGTGTAGTAATCAATGAGTAACATGAAGTAGTTGTCTCCTTGAGTGTTTTGTATTCTCATAGGGTAATAAATATCAATATGAATTAACTCCAAGGGTTTTTAGGTAGAGTAATCCTTAGACTTGAACCTTCTTTTAGTCTGCTTACCATATTGACATGCCTTTCAAAGAATCTTTGTATGTTTGATAATCTTAGGAATGTTCTCCATAGACTTCTTAACACTAATTTTGACTAGATTATAAAATTTTAGGTGTCATAACCTTATATTCCATAGCCAAATTTCATCTATATTTTTCATAAAACATCTTTCATTCATGATCTCAATTAATATATATAGGATTTTTTCAGTCTTCTTGGCATTATCAATTAGCCTTATTGATTTGTCTCCTCTTATCTCACATCCTTTATTATGAAATGTTAGTGTGTGTCCTTGTTTTTACATTTGACTTAAATTGGGTACATTATGATTCAAACCTTCCACATATAACACATTTTGAGTCTTGGTCTTTCTATTATCCAAACTCAAAATACCTTTGCCAACTATATTAGTAGGTGTGTTGTCTTCAAACCTCACTATTTTTTACAACATTCTTCTTTAATGAGATAAACTTATTTATGCCTCCTATCATGTGGCTTGAGCAACCATTATTTATATACCATTTCATACCTTCATCTTGAATTTGAAAATTAGTTTGAGCTAGTATAGAATCCTCTTTAGTCTTTTGTTCCTCCTTGATAAGAGGTCTATCTTGCTTCTTAGGCTCAATATAATGTCTTGATTTTCTTTGGATTTCATCAAATGTTTGATACTTTTTGTACATTTTAGGAGCTTCATGTATTTCATTGAATCTTTTAATCCATTCATATTTATTAGAGAAGAATCTATAAATATGTCATTTATTATGATATATGTATCAAATAGAATTTATATGCTTACCATGGTTAAAAAAGGACATATCCTTTACTATCTAGGGTTTCTTGATTGGTTTTTTTATGTACATATTCTTGACTTGTTCTTAATTTTCATGCTCTCTATTTAACTTACTATTTTTTTATATTAGCTTCACATGTTCAACCTTAAATTTTTTATACTTTATTTCATTTGATTTTAACTTTGTGTTGATATATTCTATCTGACTATTAATATCATTGATAGTCTTCATTTGATCCTTCAAAACATGAAAACCTATTATGAGCTTAGTTTCAAGCTTAACATCATATGGTCTTCTCCCTATTGATCACAAGACATCTTGTTCTTCTTAAGATCAATTTTAAGCTATTAATCCTACTCTAAAGGACCTACTCTAATACCAATTGTTGGAAATAAGATGACTAAAAGGGTGGTTGGGGGTGAATTAGTCTTCAAAACATTTTATTCAATTCTATTTAATCAATCATGAACCATCTTAACAATCACGTGCATCTAAGTAGGAAACATAATCAAATCACAATAATATGAAACACATGAACACAACATATACATATAAATCCTCTAGGGGAAAAAAATCCACTAATGAAGTAAGTGGAATACAATATTATAAGACCAACATCAATCTTCAATTGAGCACCCACTCAAATTGGAGTACCAAACCCAATCTATCAAACACCAACTTAACAGAGTATTTAAATAAGCACTAACACATAAGGGAGAACCAACCCCTAATTTATCAAGCAACTACTTGACTTTAGCAATCACCAACTTATAAGGAGGCACCGACCCCCTAGATGACTCAACACCAAATCAACCATCTAATTGTTTGATCACCTTCAAAAACCCTTGTTTCTTCTATAATATATGATTATCTTCTCTTTAATCTCTTCACATTCTCTAGTCCTTTTCAAACTATCCTTCAACCTTCTTCGCTCAACTAGCCCTCTTCATGCCTTGATTAGGTATTATAACCTTTATCTTCACATGAAAAACCTTTATTATATATTCATATCAATTTAATGAAGGTATTAATGACCTCCTTATTCTAAAAAATGATCTATATCATTCAATTATCCTATTTTAATATATCACCTTAAGCATCCACTTTATATCTGTTCTTCACTCTGTGAGAATAGTCCTAACTTCCTCACCTTTATACAAGTCACTTGATCATATCATTTTAGGTTTGATACATATTAAAATAAGTTAGGTCATATATGAATATATTATATAATATTAAAATAACATTCCTTATCCATTAATAAATCACTTAAATAGGTCATCCATACATAAATTAGTTGTTACTCCTCTTTTAGGCTTATGGACAACTAATAGGCCTTCTTAACTATGTGTTACCCTTTGATATTACCTAAAATTTATCCAAACACCTCATATGGTATGAAAACATCATAACCCACTCCGATATCCATTATCTAACTTCACTTTATGTCTACAATACCTTTTAGGTCTAACTACCACTTGAATGCTTCTTTAAATCACTTCTTATAAAAAGCTTATGAATATATAGAAAATCTATCTTGAAAAATTAAGGTATTTAATCAATTTTCCAAAAAAAACATGGAAAAAATTTATATATTTAAAAACATCATGACTTTAGGGTCATAACCAACTTTTTTTGATGCTTCAATTTAGGGTAAACAATCTCAAATACCTCTCTATAAGATGTTCACTTAAAACTACAACTTTAGCATATTTAAATCTACATACATAAATATTTAGAGTTAAACTTTTACTCATATTAAATGTACTTAACACATCATGTAAAATCTCAAAAAATATCTTTGATTCTCAAATACTATTAGGTATTCTTTGGAGAATTCACTTCAGAGCATTTTCATCTTCATATCTCATTCAGAGCATCATCAAAATTTCTTACCTAGATATTTGAAGCATATTTTTTATTCTTTGGAGCTCACTTATTTTATCTTACCACATAAAAATACCATATCACAACATATATACAAATAATTTTAACAATAACCTTTGACATCAAATGACATTAGACTAATATTAATGAAAGAACTGTGCATTTTGATAAGAACCTTTGACATAAATGATAACATTAAATATCAAAGATCAACACACAATAATAATACTCAATAAACTCTCCCTTAATCAATTAAAATGTTTAAAATTTTCAAAAATGCCTATGAGTCATAATAAGGATCGTAATTGGGCAAGGGATAAAATAATCCATGTTACAATGGCCTCGGGTATTGAAGGAATGTGTTCTAAGGGGAATGGTCTGGAATAAATAGGGTCCAAAAGAGGGAAATATAATGTGGTATAAAATTATTTAAGTGGAATATAAATTATCCATAGTGATAATGGTCTAAAGTTTCCACTGTCTATATTCATAAAAGAATATGGTTCTCATGAAAATGGTCTAGGGTAGGTAAAAATGAATACAATTCAAGATAGGATGGTTCAAGATATAATAGTGGGATAAAATAAGTTCAACATGAGTTTCCCTCAAGTATGAGATCTTTTATATAATGTTTCAAATTAATTTCAAGCATAGAACCACTTGAAATATATAATGTTCATGGTATCTATAAGTTTTTCTCCATCTGGAGTAGCTAGTTTGTATGCCCCTAATCCATAATTTATTGTGATAACATATGGACCTAGCCAATTGGGTTGGAACTTACCCTTATTTTTGGATTCAAAATTTATGTTATTCTAATTATATTTTAAGACTAAATGACTAATCTCATACTTCAAATGGAGAATGCTCTTATTGTAGCTTCTATACTATCTATTTTGATAGGAATGTAAATTGTCTAGGGTAGCCAAATGCTTTCCATCAAGGAGTTATAGTGATTAAAACCTAAAAATTGTATAATATTCATAATATTCACTATTCTCAATATAAATTCATAATGAAGGCAACTCAACCTCAATTAGGATAATATCTTATGTGTCATAAACAAGGTTGTATGGAGTGTATCCTATGGGGGTTCAATGACCAATCTGATAAGCCCAAAGGGAAGGAAAAATTTATCAGTTCCAATTATGGAAAACATCATTAAAAATATTCTTCAGTGTGGTTATAATGGTTTTAATTGATGCCTCATCTTGTCCATTTCTTTATTTTTTATATGGTGTGGATTTCTTTTTCTTGATTTTTAATTTTTCACAAAGAGCTTTTACATCTCTATTTATAAATTATCTACCATTATCACATATAATTCAAGATAAGATACCATATCGATAAATGATATGATAATTTATAAACTTTTAAATTTTATTCCTGATGATGTAAGTGAGAGGAATGACCTCGATCTACTTATTAAAATACTTGGTAGAAGTAAGAATATATTTATGGCCATCAGAAGATGTTGGGTTTATTGTCCCAATGAGATTCAAGCCCCAAGTAGAAAATGACCATGGTTTAGTAATTGGTTGTAATGGTAAGGAAGGTGCATGTATAAAATTACCATGTTGTTGATAAGGAACACACTTCCTTACATAATTACAAGTGTTTGTCTCCATTTTTGGCCACTAGTAATCTATTCTGAGGATACTTTAAGATAAGACTACACCATTGGTGTGGGCCCACACAATCATTCATGAACCTCCTTAAGTGTTAACTTGGATTTTCCTAAAGATAAAAAATGAATTATCATTCTATCATGCCTTTATGATAAATCATGTTTATAAGGAGGATATAATGGACTATGTGATGAAGGAAATGTTTTTGATGATTATTGGAAAGGTCAAGTGGAAAAACATGGTCATGAAATAAGTATAAATGTCTTGAAACCAAGGTAGTTCAAGTGGGGGATTCAAACCAACAATGGTGCATACACTTTTTAAATCTGGTAAGACATGAGTAAGTTGTAGAAGATTTGCAATAAGAAACTGATACTCTTTAACACTGTAATCAATCTATATCATGGACCCAATTATCACCAATACATTAGTGGATCTATTATTATTTCATGGTACTTTTTTGAACTACAAAAATTTAAAATGAGCTTTGAGATTATCCATAATGTGCTTT
This sequence comes from Torreya grandis, assembly GCA_037957365.1. Classification (NCBI taxonomy): domain Eukaryota; kingdom Viridiplantae; phylum Streptophyta; class Pinopsida; order Cupressales; family Taxaceae; genus Torreya; species Torreya grandis. The sequence goes on from JARHVA010003841.1 coordinate 795,960, forward strand.
TAAGGTACAATCTTGTCATCTCTAGATTGATACCTATCTATGGTGTGATTGATAATCAATTAGGAATCCCCATAAACCATTAAGTGTTGGATATCCCAATGTACTACAATACGTATTCCTACAATTATTTCTTCATACTCAACCATATTGTTCATATAATGAGAATTGATATGAAATGTATTGGGAATCAAATTCCCTTATGATCTAATCAACAAAATGCTAGATCTAGATCTACAAGAAGTGAAGAAACCATCAAAGTATAGTTTAAATTGTTCATTTTCAAGTATTACTTCTTTTATTGTCATAATAGAGTCATCTAGAAAGTCAAATCTGAGTGGTTGAGTGTCTATAAAAGGGTCTTTTACAAGTTGATCATAAATAACTGACCCCTTCATAGATTTTTTATTATGATACTCAACATCGAATTCACTTAAGAGCATGATGCATTTGGCCATACAGCCTATGAGAGTTGATTTACATAGTAAAAATTTGAGGAGGTCCACTACAATAACAATAGTTTTGTTATTTAGCATATAGTGTTATAAATTTTGGGATATGAATACCATATCTAAACATGCCTTCTCAATAGGTGTATCATTATGATCATAATCCACCAATGTGTATCTTAAGTAATAAACTACATGTTCTTTGCCTTGATCATGATTTTGGGAAAAAAGTACCCCCAGTGCATGCTTAGTTGATGAAATATAAAGAAGCAATGTTGTCTAGGTGTTGGCAGTCTCAAAACTAGTGAATTAGCCAAATATGTTAGGATATTCACAAATGCTAATGACACTCATGATCACATTGAAATATAACCCTTTATTTAAGAGATGTGTAGGTTAGTGGAACTTATCTATCAGTTTTGAAATGAACCTTTGAATATAATAGATCTTTCCTTTTAGGATATAGAGTTGTTTAAGATTTGAAGGTGGTGGAGGCATTTCAAAAATGGCCTTGACCTTATAAGGGTCTACTCTGATACCTCTTTGTGATATAATAAACACTATAAATTGTCCTGAAGTGACATGAAAGATGCACTTCTTTGGATTCAGATGGACCTTATACTCATAAATTCTCTTAAAGATTCTCCATAGAACATTAGGATGTCTTGCACATGTTCTTGATTTATTTAGGATGTCATAAATAATATCATACATCATGTCATGGAATATGATAGCCATAACATGATGATAAGTGTTTCCATCATTATTTAAGCCAAATGGCATTACTTAATAATAAAATATTCCCTATGGGGTGGTGAATGCAGTTTTGTGTTGGTCTTCTTGAGATATCTTGATTTGACTATATCTAAAAAATCCATCCATATGTGATAAAATATCATACCTAGTAGTAGAATCAATAATCATGTCAATATTGGGTGGATGAAAATCACCTTTGGGTCATGCCTTATTAAAATCTCTGAAATCAATACAAAGATGTATACCCTATGACTTTTTGTTGACTAGAATTATATTTCATATCCATTCATAATAGTCCAATATTATAATGAATCTTACTCCTAATAATTTCTCTACTTATGCTTTTACCAAAGTAGCAATGCATGGATGCATCTTCCTCAATTTATGTTTAACTAAATTAGCATCTAGATGAACAACAAGTTGATGCATAACCAAGCTAGGGTCTAGGTATAGCATGTTGGATTATGCCCATGAAAAATATCAATAAAATCCTTTAAATTTTATATAATGTGATATTTTTCCTTATCATTGATGGAAGCTCCAAGGTAAACAATTTTGGGATCATTATATGTTTCCAAGTTTACTTCAGTAGTGTTTTCTACAAGGAGTGTATAACCATATTTTAGAATAGTAGGCAATGTGTGATCATGGCCATTTTTTCTACTATAATTTTTGGTTGTTCCTCCCAAATATTTAGATAATGTGACAAATCTATATCTACCAATTCAAGTAATGTCCAACTATAAAATATCTTAGGAAAGTCAAGATCCAAATTCTTAAAGACTTGTTGCTATTATGATGTGATGATAGTACTATATATAAAGCTAAGACTTGAGGAACCTTGAGTATCCTTTGAAAATGAACAAATTTTCCCATCTAAGAGCACCTAAAACATGTTCCCAATCAAGGTTTTATCTTTTTCCTTACTATTTTCCTAACCAGTGAGCACCTCAAAGAGGTTTTCACCTAAATATCTTCATGTTTTATCTTCCTCATGACCAATAAAGTTTGTTTATTCTCCAAAGTAGGTAGAATGATCTAAATAAAAATAAAATCCTTTCTTATCATCAATATTTGGTAATCCATATTTGAGGTCCATATACTCTGTAATAGATTCTTCATTCTAGAACTCATCAAGTTGTATGACCAAATTTATCTAGTCCTAATCAATGAGTTGGGGATGGCAAAGGAAAAGGGATTAATGGGGTGTTATGTTCATAATGGATTTTGAATCAAATAAGTTTTTTTCAATAATTTCATCTTAAATACTATAATGGGATGCTATGTTGATACCAAGAGTCACATCGCTAGTTGATTCAAAATAATCACTATCGATAGTCATGAGGTCACCCCTAAATAGTATAAATCCAAGACCTTGATTCATATTAGCTTTACCAGATGGTAAAGGTTCTAGGATTCCTTGATCTCATGGGATAAGACATTTTAATATATAATCAAAATTATCCATATTCTAATTAAGGATAGGATATTTTGGATTCTAAAAGCAATTAGAAATGACATCAAAATAGAACTAGTCTCTTTCAATAAAAGTTTCTCAATCCCAATTTGGTGAAGTTGAAGGTACAAATTCCATTATTGATTTATTTGTTTATTTATTCCTTTACCAAATTATGATAGTTATATAAGGGTTTTTAGAATGTTTGGGTTTACCAAATGATTTGGGAGACTTGGGAAACTTAGCAATATGAAAGGCATATTCAATATGGTATGTGGAAATTCTTGTGTATTCTATAATAACCTATTTTTCAAGAGTTTTGATAAATGGGTCAGCCAAAGTAGAAGCAAGGTCACTTGGGTTGATATAATTAGATTTTTGTGGATAAAAAATAATTTATATATTCTTCTTTATAATGAATTTAGAACCAGGACAATAGTTATAATTACAAAACTTAGTCTCTAGATGTTTATAATATTGATAAGGCTATAGATCTATAGGAATGGTTATTTCAATCCCATCGTGGGGAGACTTGAGACACTAATGCAAGGTGGATGAGAAAACATGTACTTCATAGATCCAAGGAAAACTAAGAAGTATTTTAAAAGGAAATTCAATATCCATAATATGTAACGAGGTATGATGGGACATAAAACCAATAATGATTAGAAAATAAATAGTACTGGAAGATTCAATTTTAGTGTTACTATATGCCTTGATTGTAATTATCTATGGCTGAATATCTTTTTTAGTATAACCTAATCACTGTACCAGATTGGTAGACACACTATGTTCAATCTTGAACCATTATCTATAAGAACCTGCTTGATTTTATGGTTTTCAATGATGACCTCAATATAAAAGAGGTTATTATGGCTAGGACCAAGAGTGGACATATCTTATTGATCAAAGGTAACTTATTAGGATAAATACAAATTCCTTTAAAGTTTTTGGAACTACTCAAGGTTAATGTCTTATAGAATAAAGGATTATTGAAGGTCATTCAAAATAGTTCTATGGACTTCAGGCATATGCAAAATATCTAAAACAAAAATTTAGATATGGGTTTTACTCAATTGGTCCAAAAGACATTAAGGATTTTCAAAAGTAGGATCATATGGTTTATCCTTGGTTGGTACAATGTTCAAGTTTAGATCCATAAGCATAATATTCACATTAAGTATAGTGGTAGAAGAGGCAAAAGGGCTTTCAAAGGTAACTCATGAGCATATAGTTGCAATTAGATAATATAGAGGTGGTAATGAGATATTATAATTAGAAGACAAAGGAAAAGTTCCTTAGAGGGTGTGTCTTGATTGTCTAGTTACGTTGGTGTAGTTTCAAATCATTAAGGAGCCATTATAATTAGAAGGGGGTCAAAAAATAATAACACATAGAAACTGAGGTGCAATAGAATTATTTGTACTTGATGCAATGTTAATTTAGGGAGATGATTTTTAACATATAATAATGGATCTAGTAAATTTAGGATTATGATATGTTTCATGGGATTTGATAGTGATATTAGTAATGTGGTTTGTAGAAATATGCCCCACAATGTTGTTATAGGCATAAGGCATGTTTTTGTAACCCAAACTATTGCATGGGTATTATGACCCTAATTATGATCATGATGATTATTATTTTGGCCTTGATTTTTATTTTATCAGTGATTCTATCTTGGTTTTAATATTTTATTATTGGTTTTTGCTTATGTGTAGGAAATCAGTCTTTGTAGATGACCATATCCTGATAGTGTTATACAAGGCAATTTTAATTTCAACTTAACCACTTTCAATAAAATATTTAATGAGATGTTAAAATTAAATAAATTTATAAGCACCATTATAAACAACATGATAGAATTTGAAAAAAATTTCTACTTAATACCAATCGGGTTTGGGTTGATCTTTAGGAAATGGACTTGGTATAGGCCACACAATCAGGTTAGTTTGTACAAATTTTTAGAGCAATGCCTCAATAGGCTCTCCCAATTTGCTAAATAATATGTATTTTTTATTAAGTACCATTTATAGAGGGACTCTTTACAAAGTGGTTAGTGTATTAGGGGGATCAAATTGCACATTTGGAGTTGGAAAATCATGCACTATTTATACATGCCTAAATTCAGTTAATCCATTCCCTACCATGTTCTTGTTCTTATTAAAACCCTTAGGTATATTTCTTGTAAAAATTTAAATAGGTGATTGGGTTTTATTTTCCATTTTCCCTATGAATAAATCTTAAGAAGGCCTTTGGTAATAAGTGCCTTCTCAATTTTCACACCCTTTTCTATAATTTCTTCAAAAAAATTTACACAAGTAAGCCATAGATAATGAACCACCTTAGGGTGCAGCTTATGTGCAAAGATATTGGCCAACTATTTGTCTAAAAAATTATGTTTAAATTATCCAAATAATACCCTCCACCTCTATAAATATACTATGAATATTTCTCCATCTTGTTGTTTGGCTTTGTATAAGTTGACCATAGTGAAATCGTGTTCAATATTATAATAGAAGTGGTTAACAATTTTTTTAGATAGATAATTCCAATATACCACTGATACCTTGGGTAACTTAAGAATCCAATCTAAATATTGTCCTAATAAACTTCATGGGAATAAGTGAAGTAAATAAATGTTGTGAGTTACCTCTTGGCACAATACAAAAAATGCCTGAATATGTTCATGAGGGTCACCCTTCCATTTATATTTGTCAAATTTGGGTGGCTGAAAATGAGGCTAAAAGGGGACTTGGAGAATAATCCAATCAAATGGATATGGACATATCTCCTCAAATTTGTACTTCTTGATTTAGTTTCCTATCTCCAATCATGACATTATTTCTTTAATTAAATTCCACTCTTACATGTTTGGTGCATTGGTATGTGGAATATAGTTATGTTGGGGTGGTATGTGTCACTATTGCATTGATTTGTTAGGGATATACACCTTATGATCTACAACCTTGTTTTGATTCACTCCTTTAATTGAGTAAGTGAGCCACTAATTTTTATGGTGATAAGCATTCCCTAAATTTGGTTGCCTTGAATTGTAAGTGTTTTATTTATTTTGGACATCTATGGTTGATTCACTAAAGTACACATAGTTTGACAGGAACTTGCCAAATGTTTTTGAATAATTTCCTCAATACACACTGATTATTTTGATCCCTGGTTCTATGAAGGAATAAAATGTTCTTGATGATTTAAAAATGTATGCTCCATGTCTGGAAAATCATATTGCAAAACCTCTTAAGGCTTAGTTTTTTCAATTGAGACATCATGATCAATCATAAGTTTATTCTCAACTAAAGTGTGTTGTGTTGGTTCTACCACATTTATTTATTCTTTGGAAACATTATTGTGTACTGAAGTGATAGCTAAAGATTGAATCAAGTCTATGATAAGTTGGTCTACATATCATTGACTCATCTTTTTGATCTTGGTGGCAAGATCTTGATCATTAGGTGTTGAATCTATGAACACTTTTTTTCCTTTTCTAGAATAATCAATGTTTGATTTTGTAATATGAGTGATGGATTGTTCCCACTATTATTATTCTTCCCTAACCAAGGTATATAATTATTACATAATATAGTATAATGGAAATCTAGTGTCTGATTCAACCAAACTTAGGAGTGATTCATCATTGTACTCTAGGGGTTGATGTTCAAAATAGTCTTCTTTAGATCCTACAGTCATGGGAATGTCTTAAAATACCATGGGATTTTCTTGTCCATCATAAAAGTGCTCTTCACCAAATCTAGGGATATAAGAAACCACACTATGAATATACCTTTATGTCATGTTTAAAAAATATTCTCTATATTTTCTAAGATTTAAAATGTGTTTGTAAATGTTAACAAAGTGTTTTTGGATTTTCTCTAAACAAGTGTTAAGGCAAAATGAGACTATAATAAAATAAATGGCATAGTACCACATAGTTAAAACAAATGATTATGAAATTACTCAACTTTAGTGCATTAAAATCAAAAAATTAGATTAGGGTATGATAAATATGAAACCTAAAGTATAATAAGCACAAAAAATGTAGGTTTAAATATATGTCAATACCCTAAAAGCTAGGTATAACTTCGAAAAGTTATGACTATAAAATTAGAATAGAGTCTTTATAATGAGGAAGGTAATAATGTGAACTAAGAAGCTCAATATCAACACAAACACAAGAACTCCTAAGTATAAAACTGAAACCAAAAAAGAAACACAATGCCACCACATAGTAATAGGAAGTAGAACTGTTCTATAGCATAGAGTGTGAGAAAAACACAAGATAACCTAAGTTCATAATGATGATAAAAATATTATGAGTCTATATTATAAACTTCAACCCAAATGGTAAATCATACCCAAGTTAATTCAAACCAAGTGCAAACAAAAAATTGATTAATACCTTGCCCTATAACTTAGAAAGGTGAGATTCTAAATTTGAATTGAAAATGAAGGACTTGAATATTTTTTAAAAATGGTTTAGACTCAAATTGGCATCATAACAATGTTGTTTAGATAATATAAACACAATTTTTCAAATCATGATTTGAACAAGATAAAAAGAGGTTTTTATTTGGTTAGCATAATGCCTCCTTATTCAAAACAAATGGTGGGTAGCAAAGGAATTTGGTTGAAATGTTTTTCAAATAATTTTTAGACTCAATAAAACCAAGAAATTAAATAATAAAAATAAAAAATATAACTATGTATAATGTCCAAAGTCCTAAAACTGACAAGGTTACATCATACCATTAAATTCCATCTATATAGTTTATTTTGGGAGGATTTTTAAGTGTTAATATAAAAGTAAAATCTCATGAAGTAGTAGGTTTTTATAACCCCCTTCTCCCAAGAGATTGTAAGATGGCATGGAACTTTAGGCTACTCACCCTACATCAATAATATGTCCAGGACAAGTGGGGCTGTTATGAAACTAAATTTTCCAATATCTATATGGTCCTAAGTGTGGTTAACATTAGAGATGTCTCACGTAAATTTAGTTCATACTAGATAAATTACTATGTAAGGCTCTATCCTTTGAATAGTGATTCCATCCATGTACTTCTTAGTATAAACCCCTAGTTAGCTAGACCTGACATGGGTTTCCATTATGATTGGAGAGTCTAGCTACTCATCCCCCTAGTAATTATATTATATGTGCCCTAATTTATATACCCCACTATAGAATGGGGTTGCTACAATGCTAGGATATGAAATCCCAAGTCAATACACCCCTAAAGAGATCATGAGGAGGCTATGAACACCTGATCACAAGTGAAGTTGAATAAAATAAATGACCAAGTGAAAAGACTTTAAATTTTGTGTTTAGATCACCCAAACCATACATATTGTGGGAGATCCTTAATAAATTTATTTCATTCCTTTGGATGAGTCTAAATTGTAAATAAAGATCAATTTTGGTCACCCAATTTCTCTAAAGGGGAAAGTGGGAGAGAATACATGCATCCTTAATTTTGTAAAAAAAAATAAACAAGTATAAAATATCTAGCATAAAACAAAGAATTATTTACTTTAATGAACCAAAGAGAAGTGTTTTTGAAAATTTTTGCCCCTTGGCCTTAATAAAAACCATTTAGAAATTTCACAAAACAAATTAAGTGTAAAACCTCTAAATTCTTTTTAAGTACCAAATGACAAGTTTAAGACTTATATAAAATCAAACTTATGACATTATGTAGCATGTGACTTGTAATTTTTAGAGAGTTTATTTCTACCTTAAAGCATAAAAATGAATGAGAATTCAATATTTAAAAATTTTCTCTCAATTTTCTCTATTTTTGTTACACAAAGATTGATGTCAGTCCATAAGGACCAATGCTGGTTACAGTAAAACTAATGCTGGCTATAACAAAATTGATGCTAATTAACTTAAAACCAATTTTGGTTACCTATAAACCCATATATAAAACACAATGATTCTAAATAAAAGGTTTTTAGCCAAAATAAGCATAAAAATAAAATAAGTCTTTGTATTCTCTAAGAAAAGAGCTAAACAGACACTTTACACACTCTAAAACCAAGAATAATAACCTATAACTTTCAAGAAAACTCAAAAACCAAGTTTTTATATCATGTTCTACCCTACATAGGGATGGATGCCAGTTAGGGTAAAATGATATTGATCATTGTGTAAACTATGTGTCATTAGTAAGCATAAAAACATGAAATAAAACTTGATTTTTACAGATTTTGAGCATTTTTTAGAAGATATAAGAATGCCAAATTAGTATTCTTGCTTTTATGGGATGTGTGGTCCCATCAGGCATGCCAAGATGTAGATATTTAATTAAAAGTGAGTTGGATCAAGCATTAGTCAAGAAAACTCAAAAAATGCGTGAAGAACATAACTAACTAAACCAACTCCCTCAATGGGGTTTTTTAAATTCAAATTAAGAGCTATTAAAAGATTGAATTTATCAAAAAACCTTCCAAAAAATATCCCACCTCTAAATGCAACTCAAAATGTGAGTTTCCACTTTATTTGTTGCTCCAAGTCTTTATCAATGATGAGTGGCTTGTTCCTCCATCATCTCTCAATAAACCAATGAAACTAGGCTCATAATATTGATCAAGATTATGCCTATAGTGAAGTTATCCTCTTATAGATTAAGCATAATAACACTACATAAAAAATGACTTATGGAGATAAGTTTGCATAATAAGTTTACACCAAAGAAGCTTAAAATGGTGATTTTGGCCCTCCTATTTATAGATTTTTTGAAATGATCAGAATAAACCATGACCATCCATCTCAAAATCAAGATGTTTGGCCATGAAAAACTCAATTTTGGAAGCTCAGTCCATAAATATGCCCAATAATATTTGGAATAAAGGGGCATTAAATAAGCATGAGAGGCCTTAAACATAATATTTGTTCCATTTAGGTCTTATTGATGCCACCCCATTGATCATGTCACCTTATGATGCATATATTATAAATAAATTTCCAATTAATAAATATTCAATAACTTCCATGGATTTTCTACTTAAGCTCCTACTTTGGATTAATTAGCTTAAGTGAGGTTAATTAATTTTTGTGTAATTCTTTAGAAATTGGTTTCTCACTTAATCAAATTGGTCAAAATGTCAAGTTATTAGGTCGTAATTTGACTATAGTACTATTAGAGGAAGATGTTAGTTGTGTATGGACCAATACCACATTTAGGACATTGTTGACATGAAATAACACATGCACATGTTTTGTTCTTTAGAATTAGAATATTTTTGAGGTCTAGAGTGTTAAATTGCATTTTTAGCACTTTGACTCAATTTTATTTGAGAAAAGTTAATAATCACATAAAATGCATTTCCCCATCAAGGATACATTAGCCTAAATCATAACTTGTATATGGTAAGTGCGAATCATTTAGTGCGTTTAATTGATTTTGACCCAAATTGAGCACTTGAGTGAATTTTGAGTAAGATTGAAAATTTAAACACATTTATTTTAGGAATTGGATGCCTACACATCTAATAAATTTCATTTTAGTTCAAAATAAAATACCCTAAATATTTATTTATATAAGCATACCAATACTAAGAATTTTAATATTTAGCATCCATATCACATCCATATAGTATGTATGAACTCATATATAAATATATCAAGATATCATTGGAAATCACTCTCACAGAAAAATAAATCAATGAATTAAGTCTCAATACCATTTACAATGTCAACTCACAAGTTTTCAAGCATTAAAATCCATATGAATGATTGCATACAATAATAGTATTACATAACATTGCATGCAATATAATAGGTGAGATAACTACATTTGGTTTGAATTACATCTTGAAATTATTAAATACATACGAAATACTTAAATTATGTGGATAAACATATCTCAACAATTTTTTTTTGTCTTAATTTTATAATTGTCATACAATGCATAATTAAGGTTTGAAGCAAAGATAAGGAAAACATGGATATTTATGCATAATTTTAGATATAATAAAATAAAATAATCCTCATAAAATTTAGGTAAAATGGGCTAAATATCCACATATTAGAAAAAATATAGATATTTCTAAATTACATAAAATAGGGTCGCATTACTTATTAGGTGTTTAAAAACATGGACTTGTTTAGGCAATAATATAATCTCTATTTATGGATCCATATATTCAAATGCTCATTTAATATTTATTTATATGAATTTCTCCCTTTATTAACCTGAATATACCTATGAAACAATAAGTACATCATTTATTTAGTGTTTTATATAAATAGTAGTTAGTATATTTAGCTAGTAGTAATTTTTATAATGGTAAATGTAGGGTTTTGAAAGGATCCCAAAACATGATATATATAAATCATATATATAATAAATAAATATCATACTAGACACACATTAAACAAGTCCACTCAATGTTGGACTAAACTAAAGCAAGAAATGATAGAAGTTGAACACCAGAATAATGTCCCATACCCAATAACTTATTACCTTTTTAAAAATATAATTTTGATATGATCCCATCCAAAATGTAAATAAACCAAATATTTGAACATGGAAACACAATCTATAAACAATTATGATCAACCATAGACTACAAAACAATAAGGTTATAGCCAACTAAGCATTAACAAACCATCACCAATCTAAGATATAAAGTGAAGAATATATTCAAAAATAGATCTCAAAGAAAAACATTTTTTATGTAAAAGAAATATCCATATTCAAACATTTACTTGAAACTTATATATAGCTTAATATAGGCTCTATCTAGCATAAATGAAATAAAGACCACATTACAAACATGGTTTGTCTCTATCAGAGGAGGGTATATAAAATATAAGTAATGAAAGATAAGCATGAACATTAATTTATATCTATGATAGATATTATCTTAGTAAACAATGATATTCATTGAGTAAACCTAAATCATAGGGACCAAATTGAAATAAAAATCTCCCCCCAATAATAATAACCCCTAAAAACATGATAAACTAGTTTCGTTTAGGGGAAACACCAAAACATTACTAATTGCCATGAAGAAACCCCCAATGAAAACCAAGGTCATCCCAAAACATGAAATACTAAATGGAATAATCAATATCATTTTCAAAAAATATGTGGTAAATAGATCATTTTATACAATTCATATTTAAAATTAGATAGCCCACCACCTTAAAAAATGCTTAATACACTAACTATAATCGCATACATGTAAGCCCAAGAAATATGACTACATTGATGATTCACAAAAATCACAAAGAACATATTTCATAAGATGATATTAACCATAAAACCTTGATAATCCATAGAAATGTATATAATTTTTGACATATTACTTGAATTCATATCCATAATTTAAGAAAGGAAACCAAAATAAATCGGACCCAATAACATCCAAAACATACTACATGGATATCTAAAGGCCCAATTTTACTTGGCCTCCTAGATCTCATTCTAATATCACTTATAACTAAATATCCTATGGGATATAGAGTATAAAACCAAATTAAAAACACTTATCTACCTAATAGGTCCATAATGAATGCAAAATAGGGCTCCCACCCATTTAAGGAGGACTGAGGAAGTAATCCCAAACCAGATTTGAGGGAAATGGCTTGGAAAATAACCAATCAGATCAATCAATGAATAAATAGAGAATCTAAATGATACATCAAGATACTATCTCAAAAAATGACTTAATTTCAATCTACCTAAAAAATTATCTCAACCCAAAAGTGGACAAATGAACCAACACAATCAAAATAAACAAATTAGTAATTAAAGATTACTCAAACCTAGAAGTCCACAAAATATCCACTACAATGTAGATAAACCACTAGAATGAAATGGCTTAGTAGGAATAAAAACCATTAAAAGTATTTAAATCCACATTAAAATGTTATGCTAGGGAAAATTCAAAAATAAAGATAGGTAGGAACATGAGCAAGAGTCGACTCTACAAAGGGATATTATATTTTTCAATAATTATATATCTTTAGCTATGCTATTTATTTAGTACTTTTATCCTATTAGGGTCATATATATCTTTAAAATAATATAATTTTCTTGTTAACCCATTCATTATATCGAGTATAGTAAACCATAGTCTCCCTAGGGTTTCCATGAAGTTTTCCTAAGGTTTCATATTTTAGTCCATAGTAGAGGTTCCTAGAAAACCCTTCCAAACATGATATAATAGGGATAAATTATGATTTAAGAAACAAAGGTAAACATTTGATAGTAATTCAAAATGAATATATTCATTACCATCCAAAAAAATAGATGAACAAATAAACATAGGTGTATTATAATATAAAATAGTGCAAGTTGTACATGTGTACATAAGATATACTCTAAAATTTTGATAGACCTATTCTACACTGAACACTTTCCCATACTTAAACATTTATCTCATCTCAAGACAAAGTCATAGTAAAGGATATTGATCTAAATCTCAAGCTAGGGAATTGAACCATTAACAGTTTTGGAATCACACCAACCATAATTTATTGGTTTTTAACCTTAGCGCACTACTTACCTACCCTTTTAGGTTTTAAAATAAGTATCCTACTAGCATGCTGCCTTTTGGGGTTTTCAATAGACTAGCTTAACTAGGTGGCCAACCTTTATGCATTTTTAACCAACCTGACCCCACTCCTAATGCTTAAGTCTATCTAAAAAATTTATGCAAAAATGTTTTGAAATTTTCAAAATTAAAACTATAAAGTACTTACTGGGTAGGTTGTGGCATGCTCTAGGTTGGTTGAATAACATGTTGCAATGAAGGATTTACTAGAAAAGTTGATTAAACACTTGGTTCTATAAAAAATATTGGTGGAGTTTATTGTGGTTGTTGTATGGATGGATGCACACTTATGTAAATATTATTATGCTAAAGTATATGTAAATTTATTGATGGGGAATGAATTATGTCTCATCAACAAGTTGTGCAATAGATAGATAGATAGATTAGATAGATAGAGTTGAAACATTTATTGGTTTAACATCTTCCAATTACTCATCATTTTCTGCACTATAGTGATAAATATGTTAATGGGACTTTAGTCACCATCAAGTTTTTAATATATTAATCTTTTGTGATGGTGATTAGTTCCATATAATTTGAATTTTTGATCTATATGTCTTAGGATAGCTCCTCCAACTGATCTACATGAATTTATATCTATATGCCTATAAATGAGTTTTGTAGAATCTCATTTTACCACATCTATAATTTTTTATTGGCCCCATCCCTTGAATCAAGAAACTACTTGAGTGAATTTTTCATTTTTTTAATGGTATTCATATGATCTTTCATCATATATCTCACTATGTGTGCCTTGTCAACATTTTGTTTATCTATAAATAATGAATTGTTATGATTTTGTTTGTAATTCAACATGTCCTCTATTATTCATTTTTATTGAAGCATAACTATGTCTAGATTATGTTCATACTCCTCTAATAGTTCATATATTTCCTATATTTATTATTTTATATTTTATCCTTATGCTCATAACATTTGCATATTATGTGGCCATCTAGTCTTTGACTAGTTATACCAAGAGAGCTCAGAATTGATTTTCTTCAAACATCACCTAGTTAGCTATGTCTTGGGTAACCAGTGTAGGGTAGATGGTGCTAATTATTTGAAATGAATTGGTGAATATAAGTCTCAAATATGTATTATACTTTTATAATTGTAAGACTTATTACTCCAAGTTTGAATATTTCTATATTGTTGATTTCTAAAAATTAGTTACACCTTCATTTTGATTGGTTAGTGGTAGTTGAGAAACATCCAAAGATGTTTCTTAAATAGTCATAAACAAAGCAATAGATGTTTCCATAGTTTTTTTAAGAGCCATCATGAACTACACCAAAGGAAGATAAAGGTTTTGTGTTGGGTGGATGATGTGGGAACATCTTATATCCATTGGCTAGTTATTTATGGTGTAGGTTGAAAAGCCTCCTCCTACACACCTCCTTAGATAATAAGTGCTAGTTTCACTACACTCTATACTTATTTATTGGAGTTTTCCTCTATCCCATACTTATATTTAAATTTGACTTCAACCTTAGTCTTATCTTGAGCCTCAACTTTAACTTTGGTTTTTGCTTTAGACTTAGCCTTAATATTTATCTCAACTTTGGCATTGGCTTCTACTTCAACCTAAGCCTTAGCTTATACCATAACATTAGCTTTTTATTTGTCTTCCTTCTCTTTAGATTCATGTTTAGCTTTTTATTCCTCTTGAGCCTTTGAAATTTCCATTTTTACCTATTTTTTACTATATATCATGCATTTCTTATTGTTTCCTTGCTATTTTTCTTATTCTTTCTTCTTTACCTCTGCTTCATCAAATATTTTTCTTTTGAGCCTCTAATTCTTTGCTTTATTATTTTTATCCTCTGCTTCTTCAGCTCTTTTCTTTTAACTCTTTTATTTTATGGCTGTATACCTATGTTCTTCCTTTATATCTCATTGTTTATATTGTTCCTCTATTTTTGTAGTCTTGCGCTTTGATTCTCACTTAATTTTCTGTTTATTTTCATTCTCCTTCCTTGTAGCCTCATTTTGTGCCTCTAATGCATCATGTTTTTACTATGTATCTTCATGTTATGGCTCTACCTATGGAAAGATGGTTTATTCAAGCATGTCCATGGGGGTGGATAAATCTAGAACTATATCTAACTCTAAATCTTTTGAAGAGGATTATTACAAAATAATACCCCTCTACACAACTATCTCCTTTTTATAATTTAGAGGTGGAGTATATCTCTTATTGTTCTTCTTTGCATCCTAGACTTTAGTTTTGGTTGTGTTTATTATTATTGATGTATGCCACTCTCTTCTATTAGTTCTCTAAGCTACACCATTTTATATTTTATTTTTAAGGATGACCCTACTGTAGGATGGGTGTATGCTTTGTGCATCATAGGAGGTGGTGGTATTTCTTATGTTATTAATTATACATATTTCAAAATAGAGGATCTTATAATTAGATCTAATTATAAAAGTCTATCTTGAAACTATTTTTGAGTTGATTCTTGGCTTATGATATCAACAATAATAGAAAGAGGTTGGGTGATGTCCACCCATAGGTCTTTTGTTACCTAATTGTACACTTGATAGGTGTGTACTAATTTCTATAAAAATAGTGATCTCTCCACTTCTTACTCATAAACATAATAACCAATGTCTACAAGCATGGACTATATAACATCTTATTCTCCCACACTTAGCTTTATCGAATCAAATTAATTACTATCTTTGGAACATGTTTTTTTTCAAGTCATAAATTTGTGTGTCATGTCCTCTTTTTAGGAAATTTTAATTAGGATAATCATGTTGAAGCATTCCTCTTTCCATTGTCAACCTATGATGGATTTATTATTGGTTTCAATGTTTCCTATGGTTGAGATTGTTATTGGGGTTGAGTTTGTGGCTAAGTTTCTATAGGTTATTGTGCACCTAGAGGGATGGAACAAAAAGGTTACATAAATATTATTTATATGGATTTATATCTAAAAAATTCTACCAAAATATATAAAATGGTGATGAAAAATGGATGTGAAGTTGTGGTTGCTTTGGACAACTCGTGTATTTTGATTTTTATGCCATTATGAAACTTGATCACTAATGCACATTGTCCCAAATACTAAATCACATCTTAGGATAACTTGGGGTGTGAATTAATCATGGCTTTAATATCCAACCACCATGTGTTAAACCTTCCCAATTACTCATAATATTGATATTTTTTGTCCCCATAATGTTGTTAAATATAGTAGTAGGCCAAAACTCTTTGATAGGGTTGATTAGATATTCTGTTGAATTCCATTATGTGAAATAAAGTATTAACACCAAAAATTACTAATTGAATGACTAAAACACATTTATGAGGATATTATCAATGTTTATTGGGAGATCATAGGCCAAAATATCTATCTATTTAAAATCTTCATGTAGGTGTATACTATGATACATAATGTCCACCACTCCTTTAGTTTCCTATTTCATTATCTTTTAGAACCATTTGGTTATGCATCCATATAAGATGTACACTAAATCATATTAAAAAATACAAATATTAATTCCTCTTCCTTCACTTGTGTACTTTTATATGATTTCAAATTGAATATGTGTCACTATAGATTTGTTTGATAGAAAATACTTTCCCTATGCTAGAAGCCATGTTGTTCTTACCATAGTCATAGGGTTGAAAAATATAGTCACATTTTATGATAAATGAATGGAAAATTGATTATATAGACTAAGTAAATTAAACATTACCTCATCTAACTACCTGAAAGTAGATAATTTGATTAGTTACTCAGCATCAAATCTGCCTAGCATATGTTAATGTGTTAATGCTCCTGATTAAGATGTTTCTTGTGGTTTTGGGTAAATAGAGTAGCTTTGGCCACATTAGTGAAATAAAATGGGTTTGAGTCATGATATATATTCTGTCTGAGTCCTAGACCAATCCCTATATATTATTTCTATGCATATGTGAGTGAGATCAATAGTTTTGCCCTATCTATGGTTATTATTATGGATTGCATTAAACAGTTTCTTCCTTGTTTTAGTACTAGTGTGAAATATATGAACAATAAGATATTTTGGATGTAGATCACAAATTTATCTTGATGGAAAAATAGTGTAATTTCTTTGTGGTGTATGTTTCCTCTATTATATAACATTTTTCACCTAAATCCATCAATCCATCAATTTTAAATGTGTTGAGATGGTTACACATGAGTGTATCTACAAAATTTATGTCAATCAATTGTTGTTTGACATGATTTTTAATATTAAACATATAAATTATTTGATCCATTCATTAGTAGGTAGCTGATGTGATGTGACATACTTTAATCTATCCATTTTACTTTATGGGCCATTATATCATTCAGCCATGTGATCTGCTTCAAAAAAGATCTAATATCTCAATTGTATTTTTATTAATGATTTTTAATGACCACTCATCATCATTTCTCTATACTTATATTGTAAAAACCCTATTCTTCAACTTAATTATGACCATTGTGTTTTAGCTTCTAGATGTATTTCATTTAGGGTTAGTCTATATATTGATCATACTATGAAATGTTGATTGTCTAAACTTTGTTCTAATCTAATGTAACCTAAATATTACACTATACAAGCACACTAACCCTAAAAAAAATAGTATTAAATAAAAATATTAATTTCATGGTGCTACTTATCACCCACTCTCATTTATAGTGATACATGATAAATATTAATTATGGTAAGGATTAAGCTTACATCTATTGATGCGTCCTAGTAAATTGGTTCCCTTATTACATCTTGATTCTTATCTAGATTTAATAACCTATTGATTTATATATTTTATGGTTATTGATTGGATAATTACTATTTTGATGATTATAATTTTATATACTGATGTATAAATAGTTATATGTTTCTTATTTGACTGATCGTTAACATATTGAGTTAGTTGTACTTGTATGATAAGTACATAATGATCATGATTAATTACTTATTACATTAGTATATTATGGATTTTATCTTGATTCAACCTAACTACCTTTATTGTTTGAAGGTAGATGCAAGATAGAGTTTCCCTCAGACTATGAAAAAGGGAGAGCATCATAAGAGAGGGTAGAGAAAATAGAGGCACTCTGGGGGATGATAGAGTGAAAACAGGAACCCTAAACATGACATAAATAATAGAATCTAATTTTTAATCATTGTATGATTTAAATGGATTATAGTATGATTTTAATTTATAATATATGTTTTACATTTGAAAATGGTTGGATTTCATGTTGTTACCATACCCCAAATCCAATTGTGTGTTTGCATGTGTAAGACTAAAAATTTTGTATGTTGTCTTACTTAACTTACCTCATGTTATTAGGTTTTCATAGCATGTAGTTTTGAATCCTTGAATATCCTTATTGTGATGAAAATTATTAACCTACTATCTTCGTGATGTGTGTGAATATTTCTACCAATGATCTTTCCTTCCCTAAATGATTATAGGTTGTGAGAGTGTGCAACATGATTTTTATAACAAATACATTACTATAAATAAAAAGGGGACTTAATTATTTTGTATGTTATTTGATTATTAATTTTAATAAGTTATCAATGTGTGGTTAAAATTTGAATTACACATGATTTTTATGTTAAGTAAATGATATTAGTTATAATGTTAAAAGATAACTATTAATTAATAAAGTTCAAGAATTTAAGGTTTGAGTGGTGTTAACTTGAGCTCTTCTCTCCATTATCTAAATTTTGATTTTGATTACATTGGTTAACATGAAGTCATTCCATAAATTATGCAAATATTTTTGAGGATGCATAGATATTTTTTCCAAGCTCATCATGAGCACA